>CAJGYO010000483.1:0-253812 GCA_904845875.1 Miscanthus lutarioriparius | reverse complement strand
CCATGGCCACCAAGCACAAAGACACTATGGGTGCAGCAGGGAAGCGAAGAGCATGGATTCCACCGCTCTTGGGAGGGGGAAAGAAATCAGAGTTAGAGAGAGAGGAGGCTTGAGAGTACACTGTCCTGTGTTTGGTCTCTGTTAACCAGCTAGCACTAGTACTCTGTATACAACAAAGTGTAGCTTTTTAGTTAGGTGTTGATTTTCCACGTATGAACGACGGAGTTTGGAATATTAGTTAACTAGTTATCGACTAATTGCACACATGTGAGTGTATTTCTTATAAACCACCGCAAACTAAAACTTAGGACTAACGTAAGTAACTTGACTGCAGATGACACAGGCTACATTGACAGCTTTCAACATACAAAATTACTTGTGTATTCAATTTTGCATAAATACCAATATGTAATATATTACAATTACAGAGAAGCACGCTACAATATTGGAGGACATCCGAGTCTCTGAGAAAGATCTGTTGGGTGACATTTTAAGGACAGACAAGTCATCTGATAATACATATGCTTTTTATGAATAGAATTATTTCCAAAACACTTGCGTCAAAATCTATTTTCTAAATTAAACTGAATGAATATGATGATTTTGATGGATAATGATTAATAGATGATAGTTGAATGTTCGAGTGTAGAGGAGTTCATGCACTATGTTTTGTCAAATCTCATTTAGCACATATATGGGGACGTGTTCAAAAGGCTATGCAAGTAGTGGTGTACCTCTGAACATTACAAGTACAGTGGTTTTCACACGTACTTGCTTGCAAAAGCGTCGTGGCTTTGTTTCCTTTCTCTAGGCCATTGCAAGACTACTTAGTATTGCAACTTTGGTCGATGTCTGCGTACTTTGGGTTAATATCCTAATGTGATTGTTCCATCAAAAGTTTGAAGGGTTGAGATTAAGTTATGGAAATTGATGAATGCTATATGTTCGGAAAAGGAGAGCAAATATTTTTAGTGTTGGTAGTCGAAAAATTGTAAAGCTTTTGTGCCTGGTGATGCTTGTGTTCGGAAAATACACCGGGTGGTTCAATAGGATGAGATAGTGGTGGGGGACAGACTGTCAGCCTCGGATTGCCGATAGCCCTGTCGGCTCGACCGGACCGTAAACAGGCCTGCCGGACAACCACTGGCTGACAGGGCCTGTCGGCCCACCAACGGCCGACAGGCCGAAGTCGGCTGCCACGTCAACCTAATCGGCAGCTCAGTTGCCGATATGGGACCTGTCGGCCTTCCAGAGGCGGACATGGGTCCTATCGGCCCGGTTTACTCTGTGAAGCCCGCACGTGGCTTCTTGGCCCTGTCCTGGTGCCATGGCCACCAAGCACAGCACCATGGTGCAGCAGGGCGAAGTGCACGGACCACCGCTGCGGGAAGGGGGAAAGAAATCAGAGTTAGAGAGAGAGGAGGCTGGAGAGTACAGTGTCCGTGTGTTTGGTCTCTGTTAACCTGCTAGCACTAGTACTTGTATACAACAAGGTAGCTTTTTAGTTAGGTGTTCATTTTCCTCACGTATGAACATGGAGTTATTAATATTAGTTAACTAGTTATCGACTAATTGCACACATGTGAGCATATTTCTTATAAACCACCGCAAGGCTAAAATTTAAGACTAACGAAGTAACTTGACTGCAGATGACACAGGGCTACATAGACAGCTTAACATACAAAATTACTTGTGTATTCTATTTTGCTAAATACCAATATGTAATATATTACAATTACAGGAAGCACGCTACAATATTGGAGGACATCCGGAGACTACAGAAAGACCTGTTGGGTGACTTTTTAAAGGACAGACAAGTCATCTGGATAATACATATGCTTTTTTATGAATAGAATTATTTCCAAAACACTTGCGTCAAAATCTATTTTCTAAATTAAACTGAATGAATATGATGATTTTGATGGATAATGATTAATAGATGATAGTTGAATGTTCGGTGTAGAGGGAGTTCATGCACTATGTTTTGTCAAATCTCATTTAGCACATATATGGGGGACGTGTTCAAAAGGCTATGCAAGTAGTGGTGGACCTCTCGAACATTACAAGTGGCTGTGGTTTTCACACGTGCCAATCGCAAGTCGTGCTTTGTTTCCTTTCCCTAGGCCATTGCAAGACTACTTAGTATTACAACTTTGGTCGATGTACCGTGCTCGGTTAATATCCCAATGTGATTGTTCCATCAAAAGTTTGAAGGGTTCGTTAAGTTATGGAAATTGATGAATGCTATATGTTCGGAAAAGGAGAGCAAATATTTTTAGTGTTGGTCGAAAAATTGTAAAGCTTTTGTGCCTGGTGATGCTTGTGTTCGGAAAATACACCGGGTGGTTCAATAGCATGAGATAGTGGTGGGACAGGCCATGTTATGCCTACGGATTGCCGATAGCCCCTGCCGTCCTCTGGACCGCCGACAGGGCTCTGCCGGACAACCATCGACCCGACAGGGCCTGTCGGCCCACCAAGCGGGCCGACAGTCAAGCTACCACGTCAACCTAATCGGTCCGCTTCTCGCTTGCCGATATGGGACCTATCGGCCTTCCGCAGGCCGACATGGGTCCTATCGGCACGCTTTTACTGCGTGAAGCCCGCGTGGCTTCTGGCTCTGTCCTGGTGCCATGGCCACCAAGCATGTAAAGCCACCATGGTGCAAAGCGGCGAAAAGCATGGACCATCTGCGGGAGGGGGGGAAAGAAATCGAGTTAGACGTGAGAGAGGCTTGAGAGTACACTATCAGGTGTGTTTGGTCTCTGTTAACCTGCTAGCACTAGTACTTGTATACAACAAGGTAGCTTTTAGTTAGGTGTTGATTTTCCACACATATGAACATGGAGTTAGAATATTAGTTAACTAGTTATCGACTAATTGCACACATGTGAGCGTATTTCTTATAAACCACCGCAAGGCTAAAATTTAGGACTAACGAAGTAACTTGACTATGAGATGACACGAGGCTACATAGACAGCTTAACATACAAAATTACTTGTGTATTCTATTTTGCTAAATACCAATATGTAATATATTACAATTACAGGAAGCACGCTACAATATTGAGGACATCCTGAGACTACAGAAAGACCTGTTGGGTGACATTTTAAAGGACAGACAAGTCATCTGGATAATACATATGCTTTTTTATGAATAGAATTATTTCCAAAACACTTGCGTCAAATCTATTTTCTAAATTAAACTGAATGGATATGATGATTTTGATGGATAATGATTAATAGATGATAGTTGAATGTTCGGTATAGAGGGAGTTCATGCACTATGTTTTGTCAAATCTCATTTAGCACATATATGGGGGACGTGTTCAAAAGGCTATACAAGTAGTGGTGGACCTCTGAACATTACAAGCACAGGGTTTTCACACGTGCCACTTACAAAGTCGTGCTTTGTTTCCTTTCCTAGGCCATTGCAAGACTACTTAGTATTGCAACTTTGGTCGATGTACCGTCTTTGGGTTAATATCCCAATGTGATTGTTCCATCAAAAGTTTGAAGGGTTCGGTAAGTTATGGAAATTGATGAATGCTATATGTCCGGAAAAGGAGAGCAAATATTTTTAGTGTTGGTCAAAAATGGTAAAGCTTTTTATGCTGGTGATGCTTGTGTTCGGAAAATACACCGGTGGTTCAATAGCATGAGATAGTGGTGGGGACAGCCTGTCGCCTCGGATTGCCGATAAGCCTGCCGGCCTCTGGACCGGCCGACAGGCCTCGGTCGACAACCACCGGCCGACAGGGCCCTGTCGGCCCACCAACGGCCAACAGCCAAAGTCGGCTGCCACGTCAACCTAATCGGCTTTCGGCTGCCGAGATATGGGACCTGTCGGCCTTCCAGAGGCCGACATGGGTCCTATCGGCACGGTTTACTCTGTGAAGCCAACACGTGGCTTCTTGGCCTGTCCCGTGCCATGGCCACCAAGCACAGCACCATGGTGCAGCAGGGGCAAAAGCACGGACCCACCGGCACTGGGGGAAGAAATCGGAGTTAGAGAGAGAGGAGGCTTGAGAGTACACCGTCCGTGTGTTTGGTCTCTGTTAACTAACTAAGCACTAGTACTTGTATACAACAAGGTAGCTTTTTAGTTAGGTGTTGATTTTCCTCACGTATGAACATGGAGTTAGGAATAATAGTTAACTAGTTATCGACTAATTGCACACATGGGAGCGTATTTCTTATAAGCCACCGCAAGGCTGAAATTTCGGATGTGACAAGTAAGTAACTGGATCAGCAGATGACACATGGCTATGTAGATGCCTTTAACATACAAAATTACTTGTGTATTCTATTTTGCTAAATACCAATATGTAATATATTACAATTACAGGAAGCACGCTACAATATTGGAGGACATCCGAGTCTCTGAAAGATCAGGTTGGGTGACATTTTAAAGGACGAGTGCAAGTCATCCGGATAATACATATGCTTTTTTTATGAATAGAATGATTTCCAAAACACTTGCGTCAAAATCTATTTTCTAAATTGAACTGAATGAATATGATGATTTTGATGGATAATGATTAATAGATGATAGTTGAATGTTCGGTGTATTCATGCACTATGTTTTGTCAAATCTCATTTAGCACATATATGGGGGACGTGTTCAAAAGGCTATGCAAGTAGTGGTGGACCTCTGAACATTACAAGTACTGTGGTTTTCACACGTGCCACTTTACAAGTCGTGCTATATGTTTCCTTTCCCTAGGCCATTGCAAGACTACTTAGTATTGCAACTTTGGTCGATGTACCGCGTCTTTGGGTTAATATCCCAATGTGTTTGTTCCATGAAAAGTTTGAAAGGTTCGTTAAGTTATGAAAGGTGATGAATGTTATATGTCTGGAAAAGGAGAGCAAATATTTTTAGTGTTGGTCGAAAAATGGTAAAGCTTTTATGGCTGGCGATGCTTGTGTTCGGAAAATACACCGGGTGGTTCAATAGCATGAGATAGTGGTGGGGGACAGGCACTGTCGCCCCTCGATTGCCGACAGCCCTATTGGCCTCTGGACCGCCGATGGGCCTTCCGGACAACCACCGGCCGACAGGGCCTATCGTCTCACCAAAGGCCGACTGGGATCCTTCCAGCGCCCGACAGGCCAAGTCGGATGCCACGTCAACCTAATCGGCTGCTTTTCGATTTGCCGATATAGGGGCCTATCGGCCTTCCGAGGCCGACATGGGTCCCTATCGGCTCGGTTTACTCTATGAAGCCAAGACGTGGCTTCTTGGCCTGCTATGGTGCCATGGCCACCAAGCACACACCATGGTGCAGCGCAGGCGAAAGAGCACGGACCACCGCCCATGGAGGGGGGGAAAGAAATCGAGTTAGAGAGAGAGAGGCTTGAGAGTACACTTTCCGTGTGTTTGGTCTCTGTAACACCCGTTTTAAGGACAAAGCGAATGCACACCATATGTGAGCCTGTAATCAAACCTCACATATAGCTACAAATGAAGTGGCAGTATCAATTCACAATGCTTAATATATAGCGAACTTAGCAAAAGAGATAACCTTAGAAAGCAATCAACGGATAGACAACTCTGAACTCCGGGTGCAGACTTCACTCCACTGGATCCAACTGACTGGTTGATCACAAGCCTAACTTCTCAAGTCTCTGACAAACTGTTATCTGGCCTGAGGTGTGGGGGAAATTGCAAGAGTGAGTCCATGTCGAACTCCGCAAATATAGCAACAAGGTATTGTAATCCATAACTACATGATCAAGTTTAATTGAATAATAAATAGCTCAAAATAACTCGTTAAGCATAATTAAACAAGTGCTCATCTTTGGCGTAAGAATCCCTTGGCCGCTTCGTGACCGTGAGCACGGCTGATATATCAGTTTATTAAACTCTGTGCAGAGGTGTACACTTTCACTTGTGAGTCATGATTTCCAAATGTATGGGTTTGCAAGGTCCAAACACCGAAATCATATAAAGCTGCTCGAAAGTTCGTCTAACCGGGAAGGGCCGCAGGGTCATCGGATATAGGAACCCCCCTTCCATTAAAAGGCCGCTTCCATAGCAAGGCACAACAGGACAGAGGCTGTCCTATACCCAACTCGCAGTATCCTCTAAGCCTGCTAGAAAAGGTCTCCCAAGCAACTAGAGCCAGAGCCATATAGCCCTCACAGCTGTACTGTAAGTCCCGGATGATCACTTACAAATGAGACCTTGTTGAGAGGGAATTTAACCCTCCTGTGGTTGCTAACAAGTCATCTTTTATAGTTTATAGCTCAATTATTAATCAAGTTTCAAGATCATGGTCACAGAAAGAAAACCCAAACTATACTTGCCTTAAACACCGATCCTTCGGTAAGCTTTAATCTTCAACGTTTTCTTCTTCTTCTTCTCCAACTTCTTATAGATCACCAACGCAAAACTCACCGACTGGACAAGACCGAAAAGCACCACACAAGCATCCGAACAAACATGCATAGCAAACATACTAGATTAGAACAATGCACCAATCAATGAAAAGATTCGAAATCTAATCTACGCATTGCTACGATCACACACACGCGAAAGGCACACTAATCGGAGCTACGGTAAAACAGAAACATCTATCAAAGGATTTACGTTGGAAAGAAAACTATATGCTTTATCTATTTTAATGATCATAAAACATGTATAAGATATCTCAGGGGAATATCTAAAATTGAGTTAAGTCATTTTATACTTGAGTTATTAGATTTAGAAAACTAAGATAAATTAATCATATCTTAATTATAAATATCTTGATATCATTTATGCAAATTAAATTGAAATATAATAACAAATGAGAGTATATATATTCAAAGTATATATGTCACATTTAAACTTGGCAAATTACAATTTAAAAAGACATACATGTTTATGTCACTAATTAATCATATTTTATTAATCAACATATCTCATATTATATAAAAGTATTTAAACTTTACTTTAGAAATATAGAACATGTGAGAGCAACTAATAGAACAATTATATTATGTCTCATAATTGATCTAAGCAAATCATAATTAAAAAGGCATTAATGTTGGCATACGTCATATTTTATAATTATAAAAGATTATATATATACTTTTAGTCATTTAAACATCTATAAATTAAAAACATAAATCATGTGAGGGCATCTATTCATACTTAACACATATGCAACATTCAACTAATTATAATCTAAGACTGTACTGAAGTTACTGATTAATCAGATTAACAGGTTATGTATAATCACCGGAATACAAAACCTATATTGTTTCTAGTTATAAAACTAATTATAAGCATGTTAACCAATTTAATATTTAGCTATATATGAAAAATCATGTGACATGAAAAACATTGCCCCTACCATATCATTCACATCAGCACGTACCAAACGCAACTTAAATGGTGCAAAACGAAATTAGAACTTAAATTGCTCTTAATTAACAAGTTATTGAATAATCCTTAATCAAATTAATATTCAACTTATAAATTTCCAAGATGTGAGATATGTTAATCATCGCTGCAAACACGTATCACACAATGCGATGAAACTCGTGCAATCGAATCGACATCAAAACCTAAATCGACTTTTAATTAATCAAATGATTAATTAATTATAGACACAAATTAATATTTTAATAAAATAAATTCATAAACATGTGATATAAAAAACTAATAACTCTACTGCGTAGATCTCGACGACCACGAAAACTAACGCAACTGGAACGAAACTGAAACGGATTTAAAAGCGAAGAAACGCGGAGATTAAACGAACCGCTGGCAATTACATAATTTGCATCATCTTCTTCCTTGCCTTCTTCTTGCTCACGGACGTGGCATGGCAGCCATGAAAATTTGATGCTGCTGCTCACGGAGGAGAGGGAGGGACTCGGCCGGGGCTGGTCCGCGGCCCGCCTGGAGGGCTGCGTGGCGCGTCGTCGTAGCACAACGCACGCGCATCGCTGCCCGGAGGGGCGGCGGCGGCTGGCCGGCCAGCCAGTGCGCAGTCGTGCTTGCACGCACGCAGGTGGGCGGCGGGCTACTGGCTGTGCTCATGAGCAGGGGCATGGGGATAGGGCGGCGCAGGGCCACAGTCCGGGACACGGGAGGGTGCTGTGGTGGCGCGGGTGGCCAAAGAAGCCGGAGAAGGCGATGAACATGATGTCCATGGAGGAGCTCACGGAAAAGAGAAAACAAAGTTAGGGAAAGCATAAAACGGACATGGAGTCGAGAAACGGAAGACACGACGGCGTAGAGGGACGAAAGAGGGCTACCTTCTAGTGGTGGCGGTTGTCGTCCGGAACGGACGAGATGGCGAGAAAAAGCTCATGAAGAGTTCGGCCAAAAACCTAGTCAGTGGAGAACTTCGTCGTCCGATCTAAGAGGGCTACGTGTGGCGGCTCGAAAAACGGTCTGTACTTCTGGAATCCTCGCATCGAGGGCTACGCCGGCATATATATATACGTAGGGTTTGGATATTTTGGAAATCCGAGATATTTTAGTAAATATTGATTTTCGGAATTAAAATAATTACAGAAAATCAGGAATTACTATTTAGGCTCCGAAAAATATCTCCGAGCTCCGAAAAAATCTATAAAAATTCCTAGGAATAGATGAAAGGATAAGGAACACAATCAAAGTGGTTTAGCTCCCGAAAAAGACTTTTGCATTGATCAAGGAAAAAGATAAAACTCCAAGAAATATGAATTTAATCCCAAAAAAAGTCGGAAAGATTCCCGGAAAGAGAGGCATCGCCTAATGTGTCTCAAAACCTTTTTCAAGCCCTTAGATTTTAAAAACAAGGCATCTTATCTAACTTTTGTTTTTGCAAATTTTTAAATTCTTTTTAAACCACTACTTGAAAGCAATATTTTAAAGATTGAGATTTGAATTTATTTTCCAAACCACTCATCACAAAAGTATCAATGCAACGGCATGTATGCGCAAACATGTTGTTACCCTTATGTTGGATTTTAATTTAAAGAAAAAAATTCTTTTACCTATGTTTTTATGAGCACAAAACTACAGAATAAATCATTTTTACTCTATTTCTAAAAGTGCAAAATTTGGGGTGTTACAATTCTACCCCCCTTAAGATGAATCTCGTCCTTGAGATTCGGAAGATGGTGATCTAAGTGACAGGGATACTCCGGCATTGGATCGTCTTCATTTTCTCGAGTTCTTCCATATTCGTGGAAGGGGTTTGACTTTACTTTGCACACTCCGTTAACCTTATTCCAAGTATTAGTGACTATGCTCAAGTTAAGCTACTCAATCCATAAACTCAATTCCTTAATCCTTGGTGTCGTCCGATTCTTCTTAGCATCACTCTCTTTCGCTAAGGGCATCGACAACGACATTTGCTTCTCCTAATAACATCACTTTTCCATGTCATAGCTAGTTCCAATCCAAACATAATGTCACTAGTTTAACCCCAACTTAGTAATAATGCCCTTTAGATTCCAACCTTCCATGTTGATGTCTCGTATGTCAAGAATATAATACCTCCAAGGAATCTCTGATAGAATCTTACCATTCCAAGGAACTGCGAATCACTCTTGCATACTTAACCGGGTTCCAACTCAACATATCTCCCTTCAGTGATTCTCCATATAATTCTATCATTAGAGACATCCCATAACCAAGAAGAGAACTTCCTCCAAACAAAATTCACTCACTTAAGTTACCATAGTACCAACTGTAGAGAAGTCCAATCATCATATTTTCGTATGCCATCGTGCCAACTTGTCTTGAGTTGAAGGTTGAACTCCCAAGTGATGATAGCTTGAAGCGAAGACCAATCCTGACAAAATATTTGAGCTTCTTGTAGATGATCCAACCTGTTAACAATCTTGAACAAAGATCCTTGTGTCGGATAGTGATTCCTCAACCGTAGGAATAACCGATACTTCCAAGTGAAGCTCTAGATTATATGAGACCTCCATCTTGCGATTCCTTTGTGCCTTGGCTACCCCCCTTAAGAACACATCAACCAGGGGCACCAAAGAATAGCTTGCATCTTCTTCTAAATGAGATAGTTATCATGATGTCGTCCTATTATCCCAAAGTGACTCATGTGCATTGGCAAAAACCAGAACCTGCAGTTCCTCGCGAGAATAAAAACAGCAGCGTAGTAAAACTAGTATAACTTCTGTTATGCAAATCCAATGAAGCTGTACTTTATACCGTTGGAAAGCTTATGAAATTATCTACCACTTTCTTATAGAACACTTTTCTAGATTCGGCAGTTAAGTTGGTCAAACACAGCACACAACAGAAACTGTCCTAGATTACAGACTGCACAGAAACTTCGGCTTGTGATGTTTATATCTCCCAAAATATATTAGCTACGATAGTGATTCCAGAGGCATATGAAAGATACAGAGGTCTAGTTGTATCCAGAAAAATTCCACAAACTTTGCACCAACCAAAATTGCGTTATGACTAGAATACCATAGACTGCTCCAGATTTCTGACAGCACAGATACATCCTCTTATGATTTTCATAACTTCATAACCATAATAGCTATCAGGGTGATTCTTGAGGTCAGAGAAACATGTTGAAGTCTAGTATTCTCTAAAAGTTTACCATGATTTTTTGATTGCCCGAAAACAGAGATATAAACCAAAGATGACAGGTTGCTCCAGAAAGATAGCATAGGAAAACAGGAGAAAACCAAAACCCAACTATCTATTCATTAATCCTTATGTCTTATGCCTATAAACTAAATGAATTTGTGGAAAATCCCACAAAATTATTGCACTCAATACAAAGATTCAAAACAAAACATAATCATAATGACAAGCCAACAAGCACTTAAGGTGCACAATTCAATCATTGACTTACACTTGCGATACTATCGTCTTCTTCATATTATGGGTAAAGATCCTATAGCTTAACTTTAAATTGCGCGAGAAGGCGGTAAGACAAGATTCTAGAAGCATATCAAAACAAGGAGTAGATGGGAACAAAAAGTTTTTAAAGAAGCATCAAGGAGGGGACGAATATCAAGGGTAAGAATGTAGTAGGGAAGAAAATATCAAAGTTTATAGAACAAGGATTTTTTGCTGTAACTTGTAAACCTTAGAACGACCAGTTTCTACTAGGCTTGCGTCCTACAGTCAGCATTTCTCTGATACCACTTGTAACACCCGGTTTTAAGGACAAAGCCGAATGCACACCATATGTGAGCCCAGGTAATCAAACCTCACATATAGCTACAAATGAAGTGGCAGTATCAATTCACAATGCTTAATATATAGCGAACTTAGCAAAAGAGATAACCTTAGAAAGCAATCAACGGATAGACAACTCTGAACTCCGGGTGCAGACTTCACTCCACTGGATCCAACTGACTGGTTGATCACAAGCCTAACTTCTCAAGTCTCGACAAAAACATTATCGGCTTTGAGGTGTGGGGGAAATTGCAAGAGTGAGTCCATGTCGAACTCCGCAAATATAGCAACAAGGTATTGTAATCCATAACTACATGATCAAGTTTAATTGAATAATAAATAGCTCAAAATAACTCAGTTAAGCATAATTAAACAAGTGCTCATCTTTGGCGTAAGAATCCCTTGGCCGCTCGTGACCGTGAGCACGGCTGATATATCAGTTTATTAAACTCTGCGCAGAGGTGTACACTTTCACTGTGAGTCATGATTTCCAAATGTATGGGTTTGCAAGGTCCAAACACCGGAAATCATATAAAGCTGCTCAGAAGTTCGTCTAACCGGGAAGGGCCGCAGGGTCATCGGATATAGGAACCCCCCTTCCATTAAAAGGCCGCTTCCATAGCAAGGCACAACAACAGACGAGAGGCTGTCCCTATACCCAACTCATGATATCCTCTAAGCACACTAGAAAAGGTCTCCCAAGCAACTAGAGCCAGAGCCATATAGCCCTCACAGCTGTACTGTAAGTCCCGGATGATCACTTACAAATGAGACCTTGTTGAGAGGGAATTTAACCCTCCTGTGGTTGCTAACAAGTCATCTTTTATAGTTTATAGCTCAATTATTAATCAAGTTTCAAGATCATGGTCACAGAAAGAAAACCCAAACTATACTTGCCTTAAACACCGATCCTTCGGTAAGCTTTAATCTTCAACGTTTTCTTCTTCTTCTTCTTCTCCAACTTCTTATAGATCACCAACGCAAAACTCACCGACTGGACAAGACCGAAAAGCACCACACAAGCATCCGAACAAACATGCATAGCAAACATACTAGATTAGAACAATGCACCAATCAATGAAAAGATTCGAAATCTAATCTACGCATTGCTACGATCACACACACGCGAAAGGCACACTAATCGGAGCTACGGTAAAACAGAAACATCTATCAAAGGATTTACGTTGGAAAGAAAACTATATGCTTTATCTATTTTAATGATCATAAAACATGTATAAGATATCTCAGGGGAATATCTAAAATTGAGTTAAGTCATTTTATACTTGAGTTATTAGATTTAGAAAACTAAGATAAATTAATCATATCTTAATTATAAATATCTTGATATCATTTATGCAAATTAAATTGAAATATAATAACAAATGAGAGTATATATATTCAAAGTATATATGTCACATTTAAACTTGGCAAATTACAATTTAAAGACATACATGTTTATGTCACTAATTAATCATATTTTATTAATCAACATATCTCATATTATATAAAGTATTTAAACTTTACTTTAGAAAGATAGAACATGTGAGAGCAACTAATAGAACAATTATATTATGTCTCATAATTGATCTAAGCAAGTCATAATTAAAAAGGCATTAATGTTGGCATACGTCATATTTTATAATTATAAAAGATTATATATATACTTTTAGTCATTTAAACATCTATAAATTAAAAACATAAATCATGTGAGGGCATCTATTCATACTTAACACATATGCAACATTCAACTAATTATAATCTAAGACTGTACTGAAGTTACTGATTAATCAGATTAACGTGTTATGTATAATCACCTAATACAAAACCTATATTGTTTCTAGTTATAAAACTAATTATAAGCATGTTAACCAATTTAATATTTAGCTATATATGAAAAATCATGTGACATGAAAAACATTGCCCTACCATATCATTCACATCAAAGCACGCACCAAACGCAAACTTAAATGGTGCAAAACGAAATTAGAACTTAAATTGCTCTTAATTAACAAGTTATTGAATAATCCTTAATCAAATTAATATTCAACTTATAAATTTCCAAGATGTGAGATATGTTAATCATCGCTGCAAACACGTATCACACACTGCGATGAAACTCGTGCAATCGAATCGACATCAAAAACCTAAATCGACTTTAATTAATCAGCGATTAATTAATTATAGACACAATTAATATTTTAATAAAATAAATTCATAAACATGTGATATAAAAACTAATAACTCTACTGCGTAGATCTCGACGACCACGAAACTAACGCAATCGGAACGAATGAAACGGATTTAAAACGAAGAAACGACGGAGTTTAAACGAACCAATGGCAATTCAGTAATTTGCATCATCTTCTTCCTTGCCTTCTTCTTGCTCACGGACGTGGCATGGCAGCCATGAAAATTTGATGCTGCTGCTCACGGAGGAGAGGAGGGACTCGGCCGGGCTGGTCCGCGGCCCGCCGGAGGGCTGCGGGCGGCGCGTCGTCGTGGCACGACCACGTCTTGCGCACGCTGCGTCTAGAGGGGCGGCGGCGGGTTGGCCGGCCAGTCGTCTGGCGTGCTTGCACGCACGCGTGAAGAAGGCGGCGGTGGCTACCTGCCTGTGCTCGCGAGCAGGGGGCGGGGATAGGGCGGCGCAGGGCCACAGTCCGGGACACGGGAGGGTGCTGTGGTGGCGCCGGGTGGCCACAAGCCGGGAGAAGACGATGAACATGATGTCCATGGAGGAGCTCACGGGAAAAGAGAAAACAAAGTTAGGGAAAGCATAAAACGGACATGGAGTCGAGAAACGGAAGACACGGCGGGCGTAGGGACGAAGAGGGCTACCTTCTAGTGGTGGCGGTTGTCGTCGGGAACGGACGAGATGGCGAAAAAAGCTCATTGAAGAGTTCGCGGAAACCTAGCCGTGGAGAACTTGGCGTCCGATCTGCGAGGGCTACGTGTGGCGGCTCGAAAAACGGGCTATACTTTCTCGAATCCTCGCATCGAGGGCTACGCCATATATATATATATCGTAGGGTTTGGATATTTTGGAAATCCGAGATATTTTAGTAAATATTGATTTTCGAATTAAAATAATTACGTAAAATCAGAATTACTATTTATGCTCCGAAAAAAATATCTCCGAGCTCCGAAAAATTCCATAAAATTCCTAGGAATAGATGAAAGGATAAGAAACACAACCAAAGTGGTTTAGCTCCCGAAAAAGACTTTACATTGATCAAGGAAAAGATAAAACTCCAAGAAATATGAATTTAATCCCAAAAAAGTCGGAAAGATTCCCGGAAAGAGAGGCATCGCTTCTAACGTGTCTCAAAACCTTTTTCAAGCCCTTAGATTTTAAAAACAAGGCATCTTATCTAACTTTTGTTTTTGCAAATTTTTAAATTCTTCTTAAACCACTACTTGAAAGCAATATTTTAAAGATTGAGATTTGAATTTATTTTCCAAACCACTCATCACAAAAGTATCAATGCAACGTCATGTATGCGCAAACATGTTGTTACCCTTATGTTGGATTTTAATTTAAAGAAAAAAATTCTTTTACCTATGTTTTTATGAGCACAAAACTACAGAATAAATCATTTTTACTCTATTTCCAAAAGTGCAAAATTTGGGGTGTTACACTCTGTTAACCTGCTAGCACTAGTACTTGTATACAACAAGGTAGCATTTTCGTTAGGTGTTGATTTTCCTCACGTATGAACATGGAGTTAGGAATATTAGTTAACTAGTTATCGACTAATTGCACACATGTGAGTGTATTTCTTCTAAACCAACGCAAGGCTAAAATTTAGGACTTATGAAGTAACTTGACTGCAGATGACACATGGCTACGTAGACAGCTTAACATACAAAATTACTTGTGTATTCTATTTAGCTAAATACCAATATGTAATATATTACAATTACAGGAAGCACGCTACAATATTGGAGGACATCCGGAGTCTACAGAAAGATCTGTTGGGTGACATTTTAAAGGACAGACAAGTCATCTGGATAATACATATGCTTTTTTATGAATAGAATTATTTCCAAAACACTTGCGTCAAAATCTATTTTCTAAATTAAACTGAATGAATATGATGATTTTGATGGATAATGATTAATAGATGATAGTTGAATGTTCGGTGTAGAGGGAGTTCATGCACTATGTTTTGTCAAATCTCATTTAGCACATATATGGGGGACGTGTTCAAAAGTCTATGCAAGTAGTGGTGGACCTCTGAACATTACAAGTACAGGGTTTTCACACGTGCCACTGCAAGTCGTGCTTTGTTTCCTTTCCCTAGGCCATTGCAAGACTACTTAGTATTGCAACTTTGGTCGATGTACCGTGCTGGGTTAATATCCCAATGTGTTTGTTCCATGAAAAGTTTGAAAGGTTCGTTAAGTTATGAAAGGTGATGAATGTTATATGTCTAGAAAAGGAGAGCAAATATTTTTAGTGTTGGTCGAAAAATGGTAAAGCTTTTATGGCTGGCGATGCTTGTGTTCGGAAAATACACCGGGTGGTTCAATAGCATGAGATAGTGGTGGGGACAGGACTGTCGCCCCTGGATTGCCGACAGCCCTGTTGTCCTCTGGACCGCCGGCAGGGCCTGTCGGACAACCATCGGCCGACAGGGCCTATCAGCCCACCAAAGGCCGACAGGGATCCTTCCAGCACCGACAGGACGAAGTCGGCTGCCACGTCAACCTAATCGGCTGCTCAGTTGCAGATATGGGGCCTGTCGGCCTTCCAGCGGCCGACATGGATCCTATCGGCACGGTTTACTCTGTGAAGCCCGCACGTGGCTTCTTGGCCCTGTCCTGGCGCCATGGCCACCAAGCACAGCACCATGGTGCAGCAGGGCGAAGAGCATGGACCACCGCTGCGGGAAGGGGGAATGAAATCAGAGTTAGTGAGAGAGGAGGCTGGAGAGTACAGTGTCCGTGTGTTTGGTCTCTGTTAACCTGCTAGCACTAGTACTTGTATACAACAAGGTAGATTTTTAGTTAGGTGTTGATTTTCCTCACGTATGAACATGGAGTTAGGAATAATAGTTAACTAGTTATCCACTAATTGCACACATGGGAGCATATTTTTTATAAACCCCCGCAAGGCTAAAATTTCGGACTGACGAAGTAACTTGACTGCAGATGACACATGGCTACGTAGACAGCTTAACATACAAAATTACTTGTGTATTCTATTTTGCTAAATACCAATATGTAATATATTACAATTACAGGAAGCACGCTACAATATTGGAGGACATCCGGAGTCTACAGAAAGATCTGTTGGGTGACATTTTAAAGGACAGACAAGTCATCTGGATAATACATATGCTTTTTTATGAATAGAATTATTTCCAAAACACTTGCGTCAAAATCTATTTTCTAAATTAAACTGAATGAATATGATGATTTTGATGGATAATGATTAATAGATGATAGTTGAATGTTCGGTGTAGAGGGAGTTCATGCACTATGTTTTGTCAAATCTCATTTAGCACATATATGGGGGACGTGTTCAAAAGTCTATGCAAGTAGTGGTGGACCTCTGAACATTACAAGTACAGGGTTTTCACACGTGCCACTGCAAGTCGTGCTTTGTTTCCTTTCCCTTGGCCATTGCAAGACTACTTATTATTGCAACTTTGGTCGATGTACCGTGCTGGGTTAATATCCCAATGTGTTTGTTCCATGAAAAGTTTGAAAGGTTCGTTAAGTTATGAAAGGTGATGAATGTTATATGTCCAGAAAAGGAGAGCAAATATTTTTAGTGTTGGTCGAAAAATGGTAAAGCTTTTATGGCTGGCGATGCTTGTGTTCGGAAAATACACCGGGTGGTTCAATAGCATGAGATAGTGGTGGCGACAGGCCTGTCGCCCCTCGATTGCCGATAGCCCTGTTGGCCTCTGGACCGCTGACAAGGCCTGTCGAACAACCACCGGCCGACAGGGCCTACCGGCCCACCAAAGGCCGACAGGGATCCTTCCAGCGCCGACAGGCCGAAGTTGGCGGCCACGTCAACCTAATCGGTTGCTCAGTTGCCGATATAGGGCCTATCGGCCTTCCAGAGGCCGACATGGGTCCTATTGGCACGGTTTACTCTGTGAAGCCCGCACGTGGCTTCTTGGCCCTGTCCTGGCGCCATGGCCACCAAGCACAGCACCATGGTGCAGCAGGGCGAAGAGCATGGACCACCGCTGCGGGAAGGGGGAATGAAATCAGAGTTAGTGAGAGAGGAGGCTGGAGAGTACAGTGTCCGTGTGTTTGGTCTCTGTTAACCTGCTAGCACTAGTACTTGTATACAACAAGGTAGATTTTTAGTTAGGTGTTGATTTTCCTCACGTATGAACATGGAGTTAGGAATAATAGTTAACTAGTTATCCACTAATTGCACACATGGGAAAGTATTTCTTATAAACCACCGCAAGGCTAAAATTTAGGACTTACAAAGTAACTTGACTGCAGATGACACATGGCTACGTAGACAGCTTAACATACAAAATTACTTGTGTATTCTATTTTGCTAAATACCAATATGTAATATATTACAATTACAGGAAGCACGCTACAATATTGGAGGACATCCGGAGTCTACAGAAAGATCTGTTGGGTGACACTTTAAAGGACAGACAAGTCATCTGGATAATACATATGCTTTTTTATGAATAGAATTATTTCCAAAACACTTGCGTCAAAATCTATTTTCTAAATTAAACTGAATGAATATGACGATTTTGATGGATAATGATTAATTGATGATAGTTGAATGTTCGGTGTAGAGGGAGTTCATGCACTATGTTTTGTCAAATCTCATTTAGCACATATATGGGGGACGTGTTCAAAAGTCTATGCAAGTAGTGGTGGACCTCTGAACATTACAAGTACAGGGTTTTCACACGTGCCACTGCAAGTCGTGCTTTGTTTCCTTTCCCTTGGCCATTGCAAGACTACTTATTATTGCAACTTTGGTCGATGTACCGTGCTGGGTTAATATCCCAATGTGTTTGTTCCATGAAAGTTTGAAAGGTTCGTTAAGTTATGAAAGGTGATGAATGTTATATGTCCGGAAAAGGAGAGCAAATATTTTTAGTGTTGGTCGAAAAATGGTAAAGCTTTTATGGCTGGCGATGCTTGTGTTCGGAAAATACACCGGGTGGTTCAATAGCATGAGATAGTGGTGGCGACAGGCCTGTCGCCCCTCGATTGCCGATAGCCCTGTTGGCCTCTGGACCGCTGACAAGGCCTGTCGAACAACCACCGGCCGACAGGGCCTACCGGCCCACCAAAGGCCGACAGGGATCCTTCCAGCGCCGACAGGCCGAAGTCGGCTGCCACGTCAACCTAATCGGCTGCTCAGTTGCCGATATAGGGCCTATCGGCCTTCCAGAGGCCGACATGGGTCCTATCGGCACGGTTTACTCTGTGAAGCCCGCACGTGGCTTCTTGGCCCCGTCATGGCGCCATGGCCACCAAGCACAGCACCATGGTGCAGCAGGGCGAAGAGCACGGAGCACCGCTGCGGGATGGGGGAAAGAAATCAGAGTTAGAGAGAGAGGAGGCTTGAGAGTACACTTTCCGTGTGTTTGGTCTCTGTTAACCTGCTAGCACTAGTACTTGTATACAACAAGGTAGCATTTTCGTTAGGTGTTGATTTTCCTCGCGTATGAACATGGAGTTAGGAATATTAGTTAACTAGTTATCGACTAATTGCACACATGTGAGCGTATTTCTTATAAACCACCGCAAGGCTAAAATTTAGGACTTACTAAGTAACTTAACTGTAGATGACACATGGCTACGTAGACAGCTTAACATACAAAATTACTTGTGTATTCTATTTTGCTAAATACCAATATGTAATATATTACAATTACAGGAAGCACGCTACAATATTGGAGGACATCCGGAGTCTACAGAAAGATCTATTGGGTGACACTTTAAAGGACAGACAAGTCATCTGGATAATACATATGCTTTTTTATGAATAGAATTATTTCCAAAACACTTGCGTCAAAATCTATTTTCTAAATTAAACTGAATGAATATGATGATTTTGATGGATAATGATTAATAGATGATAGTTGAATGTTCGGTGTAGACGGAGTTCATGCACTATGTTTTGTCAAATCTCATTTAGCACATATATGGGGGACGTGTTCAAAAGTCTGTGCAAGTAGTGGTGGACCTCTGAACATTACAAGTACAGGGTTTTCACACGTGCCACTGCAAGTCGTGCTTTGTTTCCTTTCCCTTGGCCATTGCAAGACTACTTATTATTGCAACTTTGGTCGATGTACCGTGCTGGGTTAATATCCCAATGTGTTTGTTCCATGAAAGTTTGAAAGGTTCGTTAAGTTATGAAAGGTGATGAATGTTATATGTCCGGAAAAGGAGAGCAAATATTTTTAGTGTTGGTCGAAAAATGGTAAAGCTTTTATGGCTGGCGATGCTTGTGTTCGGAAAATACACCGGGTGGTTCAATAGCATGAGATAGTGGTGGCGACAGGCCTGTCGCCCCTCGATTGCCGATAGCCCTGTTGGCCTCTGGACCGCTGACAAGGCCTGTCGAACAACCACCGGCCGACAGGGCCTACCGGCCCACCAAAGGCCGACAGGGATCCTTCCAGCGCCGACAGGCCGAAGTTGGCGGCCACGTCAACCTAATCGGTTGCTCAGTTGCCGATATAGGGCCTATCGGCCTTCCAGAGGCCGACATGGGTCCTATCGGCACGGTTTACTCTGTGAAGCCCGCACGTGGCTTCTTGGCCCCGTCATGGCGCCATGGCCACCAAGCACAGCACCATGGTGCAGCAGGGCGAAGAGCACGGAGCACCGCTGCGGGATGGGGGAAAGAAATCAGAGTTAGAGAGAGAGGAGGCTTGAGAGTACACTTTCCGTGTGTTTGGTCTCTGTTAACCTGCTAGCACTAGTACTTGTATACAACAAGGTAGCATTTTCGTTAGGTGTTGATTTTCCTCGCGTATGAACATGGAGTTAGGAATATTAGTTAACTAGTTATCGACTAATTGCACACATGTGAGCGTATTTCTTATAAACCACCGCAAGGCTAAAATTTAGGACTTACGAAGTAACTTAACTGTAGATGACACATGGCTACGTAGACAGCTTAACATACAAAATTACTTGTGTATTCTATTTTGCTAAATACCAATATGTAATATATTACAATTACAGGAAGCACGCTACAATATTGGACGACATCCGGAGTCTACAGAAAGATCTGTTGGGTGACATTTTACAGGACAGACAAGTCATCTAGATAATACATATGCTTTTTTATAAATAGAATTAGTTCCAAAACACTTGCGTCAAAATCTATTTTCTAAATTAAACTGAATGAATATGATGATTTTGATGGATAATGATTAATAGATGATAGTTGAATGTTCGGTGTAGACGGAGTTCATGCACTATGTTTTGTCAAATCTCATTTAGCACATATATGGGGGACGTGTTCAAAAGTCTATGCAAGTAGTGGTGGACCTCTGAACATTACAAGTACAGGGTTTTCACACGTGCCACTGCAAGTCGTGCTTTGTTTCCTTTCCCTAGGCCATTGCAAGACTACTTAGTATTGCAACTTTGGTCGATGTACCGTGCTGGGTTAATATCCCAATGTGTTTGTTCCATGAAAGTTTGAAAGGTTCGTTAAGTTATGAAAGGTGATGAATGTTATATGTCCGGAAAAGGAGAGCAAATATTTTTAGTGTTGGTCGAAAAATGGTAAAGCTTTTATGGCTGGCGATGCTTGTGTTCGGAAAATACACCGGGTGGTTCAATAGCATGAGATAGTGGTGGGGACAGGCCTGTCGCCCCTCGATTGCCGATAGCCCTGTTGGCCTCTGGACCGCTGACAAGGCCTGTCGAACAACCACCGGCCGACAGGGCCTACCGGCCCACCAAAGGCCGACAGGGATCCTTCCAGCGCCGACAGGCCGAAGTCGGCTGCCACGTCAACCTAATCGGCTGCTCAGTTGCCGATATAGGGCCTATCGGCCTTCCAGAGGCCGACATGGGTCCTATCGGCACGGTTTACTCTGTGAAGCCCGCACGTGGCTTCTTGGCCCTGTCATGGCGCCATGGCCACCAAGCACAGCACCATGGTGCAGCAGGGCGAAGAGCACGGAGCACCGCTGTGGGATGGGGGAAAGAAATCAGAGTTAGAGAGAGAGGAGGCTTGAGAGTACACTTTCCGTGTGTTTGGTCTCTGTTAACCTGCTAGCACTAGTACTTGTATACAACAAGGTAGCATTTTCGTTAGGTGTTGATTTTCCTCGCGTATGAACATGGAGTTAGGAATATTAGTTAACTAGTTATCGACTAATTGCACACATGTGAGCGTATTTCTTATAAACCACCGCAAGGCTAAAATTTAGGACTTACTAAGTAACTTAACTGTAGATGACACATGGCTACGTAGACAGCTTAACATACAAAATTACTTGTGTATTCTATTTTGCTAAATACCAATATGTAATATATTACAATTACAGGAAGCACGCTACAATATTGGACGACATCCGGAGTCTACAGAAAGATCTGTTGGGTGACATTTTACAGGACAGACAAGTCATCTAGATAATACATATGCTTTTTTATAAATAGAATTAGTTCCAAAACACTTGCGTCAAAATCTATTTTCTAAATTAAACTGAATGAATATGATGATTTTGATGGATAATGATTAATAGATGATAGTTGAATGTTCGGTGTAGACGGAGTTCATGCACTATGTTTTGTCAAATCTCATTTAGCACATATATGGGGGACGTGTTCAAAAGTCTATGCAAGTAGTGGTGGACCTCTGAACATTACAAGTACAGGGTTTTCACACGTGCCACTGCAAGTCGTGCTTTGTTTCCTTTCCCTAGGCCATTGCAAGACTACTTAGTATTGCAACTTTGGTCGATGTACCGTGCTGGGTTAATATCCCAATGTGTTTGTTCCATGAAAGTTTGAAACGTTCGTTAAGTTATGAAAGGTGATGAATGTTATATGTCCGGAAATGGAGAGCAAATATTTTTAGTGTTGGTCGAAAAATGGTAAAGCTTTTATGGCTGGCGATGCTTGTGTTCGAAAAATACACCGGGTGGTTCAATAGCATGAGATAGTGGTGGGGACAGGCTGTCATACCCCCTCGATTACCGATAGCCTGTTGGCCTCGGACCGCCCGACAGGGGCTGTCGAACAACCACCGGCCGACAGGGCCTATC
Source organism: Miscanthus lutarioriparius (assembly GCA_904845875.1). Classification (NCBI taxonomy): domain Eukaryota; kingdom Viridiplantae; phylum Streptophyta; class Magnoliopsida; order Poales; family Poaceae; genus Miscanthus; species Miscanthus lutarioriparius. Next base: position 231,414 of record CAJGYO010000483.1, on the reverse strand, counting down.
GGCCCACCAAAGGCCGACAGGGGGATCCTTCCAGCGCCAGACAGGCGTCGTCGGCTGCCACATCAACCTAATCGGTGCTTAGTTGCCGATATAGGGCCCTATCGGCCTTCCAGAGGCCGACATGGGTCCCATCGGCACGGTTTACTCTGTGAAGCCCAAGCACGTGGCTTCTTGGCCTGCTCATGGCGCCATGGCCACCAAGCACAAAGACCATGGTGCAAAGAGGCGAAAACACGGACCACCGCTGGGGGGGGGGAAAAAATCGAGTTAGAGAGAGAGGAGGCTTGAGAGTACACTTTACGTGTGTTTGGTCTCTGTTAACTGCTAGCACTAGTACTTGTATACAACAAGGTAGCATTTTCGATAGGTGTTGATTTTCCTCGCGTATGAACATGGAGTTAGGAATATTAGTTAACTAGTTATCGACTAATTGCACACATGGGAAAGTATTTCTTATAAACCACCGCATAAGGCTAAAATTTAGGACTTACAAAGTAACTTGACTGCAGATGACACATGGCTACGTGACAGACTTAACATACAAAATTACTTGTGTATTCTATTTTGCTAAATACCAATATGTAATATATTACAATTACAGGAAGCACGCTACAATATTGGAGGACATCCGGAGTCTCTGAGAAAGATCTATTGGGTGACACTTTAAAGGACGTACAAGTCATCTGGATAATACATATGCTTTTTATGAATAGAATTATTTCCAAAACACTTGCGTCAAAATCTATTTTCTAAATTAAACTGAATGAATATGACGATTTTGATGGATAATGATTAATTGATGATAGTTGAATGTTCGATTGTAGAGGGAGTTCATGCACTATGTTTTGTCAAATCTCATTTAGCACATATATGGGGGACGTGTTCAAAAGTCTCATGCAAGTAGTGGTGGACCTCTGAACATTACAAGTCTGTGGGTTTTCACACGTGCCACCTTTCGAAGTCGTGCTTTGTTTCCTTTCCTTTGGCCATTGCAAGACTACTTATTATTGCAACTTTGGTCGATGTACCGTCTTTGGGTTAATATCCCAATGTGTTTGTTCCATGAAAGTTTGAAAGGTTCGTTAAGTTATGAAAGGTGATGAATGTTATATGTCCGGAAAAGGAGAGCAAATATTTTTAGTGTTGGTGAAAAATGGTAAAGCTTTTATGGTTGGCGATGCTTGTGTTCGGAAAATACACCGGTGGTTCAATAGCATGAGATAGTGGTGGGGACAGCTTGTCGCCCCTCGATTGCCGATAGCCCTGTTGGCCTCTGGACCACCGACAAGGCACAACGAACAACCACGGCCGACGGGGGGCCTACCGCCCACCAAAGGCCGACAGGGATCCTTCCAGCGCCGACAGTCAAGTCGGCCGCCCACGTCAACCTAATCGGCTGCTTTCGATTGCCGATATAGGGCCTATCGGCCTTCCAGAGAGGCCGACATGGGTCCCATCGGCACGGTTTACTCTGTGAAGCCGCGCGCGTGGCTTCTTGGCCTATCATGGCGCCATGGCCACCAAGCACAGCACCATGGTGCAAAGCGGGCGAAAGAGCACGGAGCACCGCCAAGGGATGGGGAAAGAAATCGAGTTAGAGAGAGAGGAGGCTTGAGAGTACACTTTTTGTGTGTTTGGTCTCTGTTAAACTGCTAGCACTAGTACTTGTATATACAACAAGGTAGCATTTTCGTTAGGTGTTGATTTTCCTCGCGTATGAACATGGAGTTAGGAATATTAGTTAACTAGTTATCGACTAATTGCACACATGTGAGCGTATTTCTTATAAACCACCGCAAGGCTAAAATTTAGGACTTACTAAGTAACTTAACTCAGATGACACATGGCTATGTGAGCACTTAACATACAAAATTACTTGTGTATTCTATTTTGCTAAATACCAATATGTAATATATTACAATTACAGGAAGCACGCTACAATATTGGAGGACATCCGGAGTCTCTGAAAGATCTCATTGGGTGACATTTTACGGAGACGGACAAGTCATCTAGATAATACATATGCTTTTTTATAAATAGAATTAGTTCCAAAACACTTGCATCAAAATCTATTTTCTAAATTAAACCGAATGAATATGATGATTTTGATGGATAATGATTAATAGATGATAGTTGAATGTTCGGTGTAGAGGGAGTTCATGCACTATGTTTTGTCAAATCTCATTTAGCACATATATGGGGGACGTGTTCAAAAGTCTATGCAAGTAGTGGTGGACCTCTGAACATTACAAGTGCTGGGGTTTTCACACGTGCCACTTTGCAAGTCGTGCTTTGTTTCCTTTCCCTAGGCCATTGCAAGACTACTTAGTATTGCAACTTTGGTCGATGTACCGTCTTTGGGTTAATATCCCAATGTGTTTGTTCCATGAAAAGTTTGAAAGGTTCGTTAAGTTATGAAAGGTGATGAATGTTATATGTCCTAGGAAAAGGAGAGCAAATATTTTTAGTGTTGGTCGAAAAGTGGTAAAGCTTTTATGGTCAAGCGATGCTTGTGTTCGGAAAATACACACCGGTGGTTCAATAGCATGAGATAGTGGTGGGGACAGGCACTGTCGCCCCTCGATTGCCGATAGCCTGTTGGCCTCTGGACCGCCAGGCAGGGCACTGTCGAACAACCACCGGCAGACAGGGCCTATCGGCCCACCAAAAGGCCGACAGGATCCTTCCAGCCAGCCGGCAGGCGAAGTCGGCCGCCACGTCAACCTAATCGGCTGCTTTCGATTGCCGATATAGGGCCTATCGGCCTTCGAGAGGCCGACATGGGTCCTGTCGGCACGGTTTACTCTGTGAAGCCCGCACGTGGCTTCTTGGCCTGTCATGGCGCCATGGCCACCAAGCACTGAGCACCATGGTGCAAAGATGGCGAAAACACGGACCACCGCGGGAGGGAGGGGAAAGAAATCGAGTTAGAGAGAGAGGAGGCTTGAGAGTACACTTTCCGTGTGTTTGGTCTCTGTTAACTTGCTAGCACTAGTACTTGTATACAACAAGGTAGCATTTTCGTTAGGTGTTGATTTTCCTCGCGTATGAACATGGAGTTAGGAATATTAGTTAACTAGTTATCGACTAATTGCACACATGTGAGCGTATTTCTTATAAACCACCGCAAGGCTAAAATTTAGGACTGACGAAGTAACTTGACTGCAGATGACACATGGCTACGTGAGACAGCTTAACATACAAAATTACTTGTGTATTCTATTTTGCTAAATACCAATATGTAATATATTACAATTACAGAAGCAAGCTACAATATTGGAGGACATCTGGAGTCTCTGAGAAAGATCTGTTGGGTGACATTTTACAGAGACGAGACAAGTCATCTAGATAATACATATGCTTTTTATAAATAGAATTATTTCCAAAACACTTGCGTCAAAATCTATTTTCTAAATTAAACTGAATGAATATGACGATTTTGATGGATAATGATTAATAGATGATAGTTGAATGTTCGGTGTGTAGGGAGTTCATGCACTATGTTTTGTCAAATCTCATTTAGCACATATATGGGGACGTGTTCAAAAGTCTATGCAAGTAGTGGTGGACCTCTTGCGTTACAAGTACTGGGGTTTCACACGTGCCACGCAAGTCGTGCTTTGTTTCCTTTCCTAGGCCATTGCAAGACTACTTAGTATTGCAACTTTGGTCGATGTACCGTCTTTGGGTTAATATCCCAATGTGTTTGTTCCATGAAAGTTTGAAAGGTTCGTTAAGTTATGAAAGGTGATGAACGTTATATGTCCGGAAAAGGAGAGCAAATATTTTTAGTGTTGGTGAAAAATGGTAAAGCTTTTATGGTGGCGATGCTTGTGTTCGGAAAATACACCGGGTGGTTCAATAGCATGAGATAGTAGTGGTGGGGACAGGCTGTGTAAGCCCCTCGATTACCGATAGTCCTGTTGGCCTCTGGACCGCCGACAGGGGCTGTCGAACAACCACCGGCCGACAGAGGCCTATCGGCCCACCAAAGGCCGACAGGGATCCTTCCAAGCAAAGCAGGCGAAGTCGGTGCCACGTCAACCTAATCGGCTTTGCTCGATTGCCGATATAGGGCCCTATCGGCCTTCCAGAGGCTGACATGGGTCCTATCGGCATGGTTTACTCTATGAAGCCCGCGTGGCTTCTTGGCCTCTGTCATGGTGCCATGGCCACCAAGCACAGCACCATGGTGCAAAGAGGCGAAAACACGGACCACAGCGCGGGAGGGGGAAAGAAATCGAGTTAGAGAGAGAGGAGGCTTGAGAGTACACTTTCCATGTGTTTGGTCTCTGTTAACACTGCTAGCACTAGTACTTGTATACAACAAGGTAGATTTTAGTTAGGTGTTGATTTTCCTCACGTATGAACACGGAGTTAGGAATAATAGTTAACTAGTTATCGACTAATTGCACACATGGGAGCGTATTTCTTATAAACCACCGCAAGGCTAAAATTTAGGACTAACGAAGTAACTTGACTGCAGATGACACATGGAAGCACACTACAATATTGGAGGACATCCGGAGTCTGCAGAAAGATCTGTTGGGTGACATTTTAAAGGATGAGACAAGTCATCTGGATAATACATATGCTTTTTATGAATAGAATTATTTCCAAAACACTTGCGTCAAAATCTATTTTCTAAATTAAACTGAATGAATATGACGATTTTGATGGATAATGATTAATAGATGATAGTTGAATGTTCGGTAGAGGGAGTTCATGCACTATGTTTTGTCAAATCTCATTTAGCACATATATGGGGACTTGTTCAAAAGTCTATGCAAGTAGTGGTGGACCTCTGAACATTACAAGTCTGGGGTTTTCACACGTGCCACTTGCAAGTCGTGCTTTGTTTCCTTTCCTAGGCCATTGCAAGACTACTTAGTATTGCAACTTTGGTCGATGTACCGTCTTTGGGTTAATATCCCAATGTGTTTGTTCCATGAAAAGTTTGAAAGGTTCGTTAATGTATGAAAGGTGATGAATGTTATATGTCCGGAAAAGGAGAGCAAATATTTTTAGTGTTGGTGAAAAATGGTAAAGCTTTTATGGTGGCGATGCTTGTGTTCGGAAAATACACCGGTGGTTCAATAGCATGAGATAGTGGTGGGGACAGGGCATATCGCCCCTCGATTGCCGATAGCCCTGTTGGCCTCTGGACCCCGACAGAACCCTATCGAACAACCACCGGCCGACAGGGCCTATCGGCCCACCAAAGGCCCGACAGGGGATCCTTCCAGGCGCCGACAGGCGAAGTCGGCCCACATCAACCTAATCGGCTTTGCTTTCGATTTGCCGATATAGGGCCTATCGGCCTTCCGAGGCCGACATGGGTCCCTATCGGCACGGTTTACTCAGAAGCCCGCACGTGGCTTCTTGGCCTGTCATGGCACCATGGCCACCAAGCACAGCACCATGGTGCGGCGGGCGAAAGAGCACGGACCACCGCCATGGAGGGGGGAAGAAATCGAGTTAGAGAGAGAGGAGGCTTGAGAGTACACTTTACGTGTGTTTGGTCTCTGTTAACTGCTAGCACTAGTACTTGTATACAACAAGGTAGCATTTTCGTTAGGTGTTGATTTTCCTCGCGTATGAACATGGAGTTAGGAATATTAGTTAACTAGTTATCGACTAATTGCACACATGGGAGCGTATTTCTTATAAACCACCGCAAGGCTAAAATTTAGGACTAACGAAGTAACTTGACTGCAGATGACACATGGAAGCACACTACAATATTGGAGGACATCCGGAGTCTACAGAAAGATCTGTTGGGTGACATTTTAAAGGACAGACAAGTCATCTGGATAATACATATGCTTTTTTATGAATAGAATTATTTCCAAAACACTTGCGTCAAAATCTATTTTCTAAATTAAACTGAATGAATATGACGATTTTGATGGATAATGATTAATAGATGATAGTTGAATGTTCGGTGTAGAGGGAGTTCATGCACTATGTTTTGTCAAATCTCATTTAGCACATATATGGGGGACGTGTTCAAAAGTCTATGCAAGTAGTGGTGGACCTCTGAACATTACAAGTCAGGGTTTTCACACGTGCCCTTTGCAAGTCGTGCTTTGTTTCCTTTCCTAGGCCATTGCAAGACTACTTAGTATTGCAACTTTGGTCGATGTACCGTCTTTGGGTTAATATCCCAATGTGTTTGTTCCATGAAAAGTTTGAAAGGTTCGTTAAGTTATGAAAGGTGATGAATGTTATATGTCCGGAAAAGGAGAGCAAATATTTTTAGTGTTGGTGAAAAGTGGTAAAGCTTTTATGGTTTGGCGATGCTTGTGTTCGGAAAATACACCGGGTGGTTCAATAGCATGAGATAGTGGTGGGGACAGGCCTGTCGCCCCTCGATTACCGATAGCCTGTTGGCCTCTGGACCGCCCGGCCAGGCCTGTCGAACAACAACCACCGGCCGACAGGGCCCTATCGGCCCACCAAAGGCCGACAGGATCCTTCCAGTACCCGACGAGGCGAAGTCGGCTGCCACGTCAACCTAATCGGTTGCTTTCGATTGCCGATATAGGGCCCATCGGCCTTCCAGAGGCCGACATGGGTCCCATCGGCACGCGGTTTACTCTGTGAAGCCCGCACGTGGCTTCTTGGCCCTGTCATGGCGCCATGGCCACCAAACACAGACACCATGGTGCAACATGGCGAAAACACGGACCACCATGGCGGGGGGGGGAAAGAAATTAGAGTTAGAGAGAGAGGAGGCTTGAGAGTACACTTTCCGTGTGTTTGGTCTCTGTTAACTTGCTAGCACTAGTACTTGTATACAACAAGGTAGCATTTTAGATTAGGTGTTGATTTTCCTCAGCGTATGAACATGGAGTTAGGAATATTAGTTAACTAGTTATCGACTAATTGCACACATGTGAGCGTATTTCTTATAAACCACCGCAAGGCTAAAATTTAGGACCCACGAAGTAACTTGACTGCAGATGACACATGGCTACGTGAGACGACAACATACAAAATTACTTGTGTATTCTATTTTGCTAAATACCAATATGTAATATATTACAATTACAGGAAGCAAGCTACAATATTGGAGGACATTTGGAGTCTCTGAAAAGATCTCATTGGGTGACATTTTACAGAGACGGACAAGTCATCTAGATAATACATATGCTTTTTTATAAATAGAATTATTTCCAAAACACTTGCGTCAAAATCTATTTTCTAAATTAAACCGAATGAATATGACGATTTTGATGGATAATGATTAATAGATGATAGTTGAATGTTCGGTGTAGAGGAGTTCATGCACTATGTTTTGTCAAATCTCATTTAGCACATATATGGGGGACGTGTTCAAAAGTCTATGCAAGTAGTGGTGGACCTCTGCACGTTACAAGTGAGGGTTTTTCACGTGCCACTTGCAAGTCGTGCTTTGTTTCCTTTCCCTAGGCCATTGCAAGACTACTTAGTATTGCAACTTTGGTCGATGTACCGTCTTTGGGTTAATATCCCAATGTGTTTGTTCCATGAAAGTTTGAAAGGTTCGTTAAGTTATGAAAGGTGATGAACGTTATATATGCGGAAAAGGAGAGCAAATATTTTTTAGTGTTGGTTGAAAAATGGTAAAGCTTTTATGGTGGCGATGCTTGTGTTCGGAAAATACACCGTGGGTTCAATAGCATGAGATAGTGGTGGGGACAGGCACTGTCGCCCCTCGATTGCCGATAGCCTGTTGGCCTCGGACCGCCGCCAGCAGGGCTGTCGAACAACCACCGGCCGACAGCAGGGGCCTATCGGCCCACCAAAGGCCGACAGGGGATCCTTCCAGCGCCGACAGGCGAAGTCGGCCGCCACGTCAACCTAATCGGCTGCTTTCGATTTGCCGATATAGACCCTATCGGCCTTCGAGAGGTGACATGGGGTCCCATCGGCATGGTTTACTCTATGAAGCCATGCGGGCTTCTTGGCCTGTCATGGTGCCATGGCCACCAAGCACAAACACCATGGTGCGGCGAGGCGAAGAGCACGACCACCACCATTGCTGGGGGGGGGAAAAAATCGAGTTAGAGAGAGAGGAGGCTTGAGAGTACACTTTCCATGTGTTTGGTCTCTGTTAACTGCTAGCACTAGTACTTGTATACAACAAGGTAGATTTTTAGTTAGGTGTTGATTTTCCTCACGTATGAACACGGAGTTAGGAATAATAGTTAACTAGTTATCGACTAATTGCACACATGGGAGCGTATTTCTTATAAACCACATAGAAGGCTAAAATTTAGGACTAACGAAGTAACTTGACTGCAGATGACACATGGAAGCACACTACAATATTGGAGGACATCCGAGTCTCTGAAAATCTGTTGGGTGACATTTTAAAGACGATAAGTCATCTGGATAATACATATGCTTTTTATGAATAGAATTATTTCCAAAACACTTGCGTCAAAAATCTATTTTCTAAATTAAACCGAATGAATATGACGATTTTGATGGATAATGATTAATAGATGATAGTTGAATGTTCGATTGTAGAGGGAGTTCATGCACTATGTTTTGTCAAATCTCATTTAGCACATATATGGGGACGTGTTCAAAAGTCTATGCAAGTAGTGGTGGACCTCTGAACATTACAAGTATCAGAGGTTTTCACACGTGCCACTTTGCAAGTCGTGCTTTGTTTCCTTTCCTAGGCCATTGCAAGACTACTTAGTATTGCAACTTTGGTCGATGTACCGTCTTGGGTTAATATCCCAATGTGTTTGTTCCATGAAAAGTTTGAAAGGTTCGTTAATGTATGAAAGGTGATGAATGTTATATGTCCGGAAAAGGAGAGCAAATATTTTTAGTGTTGGTCAAAAAAAAATAAAGCTTTTATGGTGGCGATGCTTGTGTTCGGAAAATACACCGGTGGTTCAATAGCATGAGATAGTGGTGGGGACAGGGCATATACGCCCCTCGATTACCGATAGCCCTGTTGGCCTCTGGACCCCGACAGGGCCCTATCGAACAACCACCGGCGGCGACAGGGCCTATCGGCCCACCAAAGGCCGACAGGGATCCTTCCAGGCGCCGACAGTAGAAGTCGGCTGCCACATCAACCTAATCGGTTGCTTTCGATTGCCGATATAGGGCCCTATCGGCCTTCGAGGGCCGACATGGGTCCTATCGGCACGGTTTACTTTCTGTGAAGCCCGCACGTGGCTTCTTGGCCCTGTCATGGCACCATGGCCACCAAGCACAAACACCATGGTGCGGCGAGGCGAAGAGCACGGACCACCGCTGCGGAGGGGGGAAAGAAATCGAGTTAGAGAGAGAGGAGGCTTGAGAGTACACTTTCGTGTGTTTGGTCTCTGTTAACTGCTAGCACTAGTACTTGTATACAACAAGGTAGCATTTTCGTTAGGTGTTGATTTTCCTCGCGTATGAACTTGGAGTTAGGAATATTAGTTAACTAGTTATCGAACTAATTGCACACATGTGAGCGTATTTCTTATAGACCACCGCAAGGCTAAAATTTAGGACTTACGAAGTAACTTGACTGCAGATGACACATGGCTACGTAGACAGCTTAACATACAAAATTACTTGTGTATTCTATTTTGCTAAATACCAATATGTAATATATTACAATTACAGGAAGCACACTACAATATTGGAGGACATCCGGAGTCTACAGAAAGATCTGTTGGGTGACATTTTAGAGGACAGACAAGTCATCTAGATAATACATATGCTTTTTTATAAATAGAATTATTTCCAAAACACTTGCGTCAAAATCTATTTTCTAAATTAAACTGAATGAATATGATGATTTTGATGGATAATGATTAATAGATGATAGTTGAATGTTCGGTGTAGAGGGAGTTCATGCACTATGTTTTGTCAAATCTCATTTAGCACATATATGGGGGACGTGTTCAAAAGGCTATGCAAGTAGTGGTGGACCTCTGAACATTACAAGTATAGGGTTTCACACGTGCCACTGCAAGTCGTGCTTTGTTTCCTTTCCCTAGGCCATTGCAAGACTACTTAGTATTGCAACTTTGGTCGATGTACCGTGCTGGGTTAATATCCCAATGTGTTTGTTCCATCAAAAGTTTGAAAGGTTCGTTAAGTTATGAAAGGTGATGAATGTTATATGTCTAGAAAAGGAGAGCAAATATTTTTAGTGTTGGTCGAAAAGTGGTAAAGGTTCGTTAAGGCACGGCACGGCCCGGTGGCCGTCGAGCCCGGGCCAGCCCAACCCGACCCTAGGGCCATGCCTGGGCCACACCCTCGGCATGGCATGCCGCCCCGGCCCAGCCCGATGAGATGGAGGCCTGCTAAGGCCCATGTAAGCCACCCTTATCTGTCATTTATTACAATCAGTAAAACCTGCATTCTTTCCCATCTTCCGCCTCCGCAAGCACTCCTCCACTCCGCTGCTTTGATTCACGATCCTCGCGAGGCCGCACACACCCTTCTCCATCCCGATGTCGCCTCTCTGACTCCCATCCCAACTCTGCCTCTCTCTCACTCTCTTCCCATCCCGACTCTGCATCTCTCACTCTCCTCTACGCTCGACGGCCAGCACCTAGCGGCGACCAGCGTGCGAACGGCGGCGGCGTAGCAGCTCCCACCCACGACGGCTAGCGAATGGCGACAGTGTAGCAGTGGTTCCCGCCCGCGGCGGCACAGCAGCTCCCCCTGCGGCGACGGCAGCGTAGCAGCTTGTGCCTGGGCTGGCTCTAGCACGTTGGGCCAGTTGGGCCGGCACGGCACGACATGAGTCCTTTAGCGCCATGCTTGGGCCGTTGGTGCCGCCTGTGGGCTGGCATGACACATTCCGCTACACATGACGAGCCGTGCCAGCCCGTGACCACCAGGCCATGCCGAGCAAGGGCCCACGCCGTGCCGGGCCGGGCGGCCCGAATGGCCATCTATAAAATGAAACATGAAATCTTGGTTTTTTTTTCTTTTTGCACAAAAAATGTACTCCCTCTGTCCCTATATATTTGTCGCTATAGGAAACGCATGGTCAAACTTCCTCGACTTTAACTAGATTTATATAAAATATTAGCAATATTTGTATCTCTAAAAAGTTTATTATAAAAGTAAATTCAACTATCTATTTTGACGCCTAGGGCCACTATCAAAACATATATACCACCCGCAACAGGTTAAATTACAACCCGCACTGGGACTACTACTGATAATTAACAAAACTAGCTCATGAATACATAAGTTTAGATGATATCTCAATTTCATGCCGAGATCCACAATATAATTGATGGAAGTGCCTAACTAATTATAGTTTGGTTCACATATCTTCCTTTTTGGATAACTATGACCTTGTGGTTGGCATGGACTCCTAGAAAAAAATAAGCTCTTCTAATTGCATCCCTAACGTTTGTGATGTTGGCAATGTTCAACAAGGCGAGATTCCGCAGTCGCCTAGGCGCGACTAGGCGTTGGGCGGAGGGGTACCGCCTCGCCTAGGGGTGTAGGCGGACGTTGGGCGGAGGAGGAGGAAGGGAGCGGCGAGCGGAGGTCACCGGTGGGGGAAGAGGAGCGACGCGCGGCGGGCAAAGGTCGTCGTTGGGGGAGGAGGAGGGACGGGCGGCGGCCGCGTGCATGTCTGGCGACGCGGCACGCCACGACAGAAAAGGCTGAGAGAGAGACACTACCAGATACAGGATCTTTGTCGTGTGTCCAAGGCACATGGTGAAGCCCAAAAAACACTCGGCAAAGACTTTGTCGAGTGTTACACTCGGCAAACACCACACGCGTACACAGTGACGGCAAAAGTTTATTTGCCGAGTGTTTTTTATCGGGCACTCGGCAAAGACGATGCCGAGTGCTGAAACCAACTCTCGGCAAAAAAAAGTAGCGTGACAGCGCGGAGACGGTCATGGCGTGTTTGCCGAGTGTCTAACGGTCTCGGCACTCGGCAAACATGACATTGTTTGCCGAGTGCCCCAGCCATGACACTCGGCAAATAATCCATGTTTGTCGAGTGTCACATCCCAGTCACTCGGCAAAGACTAGCCATTCTAGACCCAGCTTTTGGTCTCTTCGTCGAGTGTCCAGGCGCTGACTCGGCAAACATTCATTCTTTGCCGAGTGTCACAGCGCAGACACTCGGCAAAGAAGTCATTTTAGCCCCAGAATGCACAGATTTTTTGCCACGTGTCCGTTTTGCTGAGTGTATTTTTCATGGCACTCAGCAAATAGCCCTTTTGTCGAGTGTAACACTCGACAAAGCTGCCACATATAATCAGTTTATTTGGTTCGATCACAGCCATGTACCACATTCAAATAAACATCACATCCATCACAGATAGTTCACAATAGGCATCACAGGCAGTTCATATAGATATATCGACCACATCACAGATGCAAATGAACTTCACAATCACTTCTCTTAACTCTTCTTCTCTTCGGTCCCTCAACCTACTTCTGCTCCAGATTCCTTTTCTTAGCTATCTATCTACATATACGATGGCTTAGAGCATCTCCAAGAGTTCTACTGAAACTCACTATCTAAATCATTATTTGGAGAGTCATTTTGCATAAATCTTATTTGTACTCTCTTAACAGTTTTTTGTATCTTGTGTTCACTCTAGAGAGTCATTATCGTTTTCTATCTTTACTTAGCGAGAAATTTATAATAGAAGATAGTTATATTTGGATAACTAATTAAAGAAGTTGTTGGATGTTATTTATTTTACTAAAATCTCTATCCCTAACAATTAGCAAGAAATTGCTCTTAAAACCGGAAAGAATCAAGAAAAATATATTGTTAGTTCTCGTGTGTAGCATGGGTTGCACGTGCCCTAACTTCAAATGACATCATTCCCGAGAGGGAGAGGTGAACGCATAAACATCAAACGTAATTCCGGAGAGGTAGAGGTGAAAATCCAGCTGATCCATCACGACTAAACCCAATCATTAACCTTAGCGAACACGTACTCCATACAATTGTAGTAATAATATAATAGCTAATACGTCAACGGACGTGAAAAAAATATATAATAGCTAATATGAATGACGATGCAACGAAAATAAATAAACCAGCTAGACCTATAACATTGCTTGGGAATATAATAATATTATCTAATATGCATGCGGCCATGCACGTATACGTACTCGATCAAGTCAAGTGCTTGACGAGAAGCTCGACGAGAAGCGGGAGGCAGGTGGCCTTCAGCTCCTCGAAGCCACGGGTCTTCATGACCGCCTTCATACACCCAGGGCGAGCCATGAATTCCAAGCACGCTGCCTTGAGAGCCTGGCACCGGTGCTCCTCCGCGGCCACCAACGTGGCCGCCACCGTGCCGACGTCGATGCGCCTGCACAGCGCCTCCTCGCACATCAGCTTCAGCCTCTCCAGCTTGTACCTGTGCGCCGCCGCGAGCAGTTCCCGCACCATCTCCACGCCGTCGCCGTCCTGCTCCAGCTCCTGGGGCAGCGCGTCGGTGTACACGAAGTGGAGCATCGCCTTGAAAACCTTCGGCTCCATGCCTTTGATCTTCATCACACGGCGGGCGGCACCCTCCTTCTCCTTCTCCTTCTTGCCGCTGCTGGTTAGCGCGAGCAGCTCCGCTTCCAGCACCGGCGACCGCGCCGCCAGCAGCCAGCCGTGCGCCTCGAACGTCTCCCCGGCGACGTCGATGACCACGTCGGCTCCGTGCTTCTGCTTCCACAGGAGGTCGCTGAGTTGCTGGTGCAGGTCGGACGGCGGCACCACGACGGTACACTCACCGGAGCGCCGTCGTCGTTGTCGTCGGGCTCGGGCCAGTCTCTGATAGCGGTGATTTCGCACCTGATCGCGAAGCGGTCGTCCTTGAGGGCACCGGACTCGTGCAGGTCTTTCCACTTGACGAAGCCGTCGAATCCGATCGGAGCAGTCGTTGATCCGGTCGGGATCGGACCACTCGGTGGGTGCAGCCAGAAGGCGCATAGTTCTTTCGAGCGGCTGTACCCGGGCACCGGGTCACCGGTCTGATCGAGCAAGCTGAACTTGAACTGGACGGGATCGGTGTGCGGGGGGTGGTGGTGCTGGCCGCCGTGGACGAGCTCGAGGTACAAGGAGATGCAATCATCGTCTCCTTCTTCCTGGTGGCCGCCACTAGTAGAGAAACAACCTTCAATCCCACCTCGAAATTTGGTTTTAGTCTCGATATTTTTCGCGCCCGGGACTAGAGAGACTTTTAGTCCCGGTTGTTAGCTCCAACCGGGACTAAAAGTCCCTGCCCAACGGCTACTGCGGCAGGCTTTTGCTGTAGGGGACTTTTAGTCCTGGTTGGAGCTACCAACCGGGACTAAAGGTTAACTTTTACTCTCGGTTGGTCCCTCCAACCGGGAGTAAAAGTCTACTCCCGGCTAGAGGCTCCGTCCGGGACTAGAAAGGGACATTTAGTCCCGGTTGTTGTCTCCAACTGGGACTACAGTTCTCCTCCTATATAGCCCTTCTTCCTTCCCGAGCCCGAGTCACTTCGAGCTCAGTGTTTTCTTGCTTCATCGTCTGCCTCTCTTCTTCCTCATCGTCGGTAATCACAAGATTTTCTTTGATTACTCTATCGATTCTTCGGTTATAAAAGTTATCAACTTTATACTATCATGTTTCATCAGTAGCATATTTCATTTTGTGGACTAGATATATGTGGTTTTTTATTGTGGAATTTTTTTTATTTGTAAGCCATTTAAGCTCAAAATCACTTTAAAGTTTGCATATTTGGATGAAGGACGGTTAAAGTTGTTATTCAAAACTAGTATTCAGCTTTCATTTCTAGCATGCATAGCAAACTTTATGGTTTAGAGATATAGAGAATTTTAGAGTTTTTTTTAATTTTATTTGTTTATAAAATGAGAAATTTATATTATATTAAAAATAAGTATAGAGAGTAGATGGCAACTGTTTCTGAGTCCTCGGCCTCTCATCGGGTTCCGAAGCGACTGAGGCCGGACCTCCCTCTCATTGCATGCGGCAAGTGTGAGGAAAAGATTGTGATGGAGTACCGGGTGGGGAAGGAGTGTCCCAACAAGGGCTGTATCTTCTACAAGTGTCCGGATCGCAATGTGAGTTATTTTGTCGCATTTGATGATTATGGTTAATTTATACTTATTTTCATGATGATTGTGATTAAAGTTCTAATTTTTTGTTTTAATTTTAGTGGGATGGCACTGGATGTTGGAGGAAGAGTATGTTGAACACGTGCAAAACTCTCTTGCACAGGCAGCTACGGCGGCTGATGAGGCAGTGATCCTGCGGAAGAAGCCCATAGATGTTGAACAAATGCATGATCTGTCTGTTTTAGTTGGGATTGGTCGCGAAATCCTTATGCTGCTGAAGTGCATTTTAGCTTTAGTTTTTTTACTGGTAGTTGGGATTGTCTACATTATAGCGAGACCTTCATAAATTAATACCTTGTGTGGTGGCATGCATGTTGTATAATTAACTAATTATGTTCTAGGTTTTAATATGGTATGTATGTCATATAATGCAGATGAGCCGGCATTAGATGTACAATGTTGATCGCCGCTCCCAAAAGTTCATTGAGGGCGTGCATTCTTACGTGTGGCTGAGGCAAACAAACACGATGGTTTCATGTGCTGCCCATGTGCCATATGTAAGAATTTAAAGGAATATGCTAGCTCAAGGAGTCTTCATTCACACTTGTTGAAGTCGGGTTTCATGCCAAACTATATTTGTTGGACGAAGCACGGAGAACCCGGGGTTGTAATAGAAGAAGGTGAAGAAGAACAATAGGACGATGATGACATTATTGCTGAATATGGTGCCTTCAATGATACTGCAATGGAGGAAGCTGAAGAAGAGGTAGTGGCAGAAGATGAGCCCGCTGATCATCTTGGTCAGGCCATTCGTGACGCACAAAGAGAATGCGAAAGTGCAAAGGAGAAGATCAAGTTCGAGCGCATGCTAGAGGATCACAAGAAATTGCTATACCCAACTTGTGATGCGGGACAGAAAAAGTTAGGTACCACACTGGAATTACTGCAATGGAAGGCAAAGAATGGTGTATCTAATAAGGGATTTGGGGAGTTACTGAAAATCCAAAAGAAGATGCTTCCGAAGGATAATGAATTGCCCACCACTACATACGAAGCTGGGTTAATATCCCAATGTGTTTGTTCCATGAAAGTTTGAAAGGTTCGTTAAGTTATGAAAGGTGATGAACGTTATATGTCTGGAAAAGGAGAGCAAATATTTTTAGTGTTGGTCGAAAAATGGTAAAGCTTTTATGGCTGGCGATGCTTGTGTTCGGAAAATACACCGGGTGGTTCAATAGCATGAGATAGTGGTGGGGACAGGCCTGTCGCCCCTCGATTGCCGATAGCCCTGTTGGCCTCTGGACCGCCGACAGGGCCTGTCGAACAACCACCGGCCGACAGGGCCTATCGGCCCACCAAAGGCCGACAGGGATCCTTCCAGCGCCGACAGGCCGAAGTCGGCTGCCACGTCAACCTAATCGGCTGCTCAGTTGCCGATATAGGGCCTATCGGCCTTCCAGAGGCTGACATGGGTCCTATCGGCATGGTTTACTCTATGAAGCCCGCACGTGGCTTCTTGGCCCTGTCATGGTGCCATGGCCACCAAGCACAGCACCATGGTGCAGCAGGGCGAAGAGCACGGACCACCGCTGCGGGAGGGGGGAAAGAAATCAGAGTTAGAGAGAGAGGAGGCTTGAGAGTACACTTTCCATGTGTTTGGTCTCTGTTAACCTGCTAGCACTAGTACTTGTATACAACAAGGTAGATTTTTAGTTAGGTGTTGATTTTCCTCACGTATGAACACGGAGTTAGGAATAATAGTTAACTAGTTATCGACTAATTGCACACATGGGAGCGTATTTCTTATAAACCACCGCAAGGCTAAAATTTAGGACTAACGAAGTAACTTGACTGCAGATGACACATGGAAGCACACTACAATATTGGAGGACATCCGGAGTCTACAGAAAGATCTGTTGGGTGACATTTTAAAGGACAGACAAGTCATCTGGATAATACATATGCTTTTTTATGAATAGAATTATTTCCAAAACACTTGCGTCAAAATCTATTTTCTAAATTAAACTGAATGAATATGACGATTTTGATGGATAATGATTAATAGATGATAGTTGAATGTTCTATTTTGGGAGAAGCAGTCCATATTTTGGGAGCTACCCTATTGGCAAGTCCTAGAGGTCCGTAGCGCGATCGACGTGATGCACCTGACGAAGAATCTTTGTGTGAACCTGCTAGGCATCATGGGTGTGTATGGGAAGCCTAAGGACACACTTGAAGCACGACAGGACCTGCGGTGTTTGAAAGAACGAGACAACCTACATCCAGAGAAGACAGATGATGGACGCCGTTACTTAAGTCTTGCCAGCTACACTCTTAGCAAAGAAGAGAAGGAAAGCATGTTTGAATGCCTAGCAAGCATCAAGGTACCATCTGGATTCTCCTCGAATATACAGGGTATAATAAATGTGCCAGAGAAGAAATTTCTAAACTTAAAGTCCCATGACTACCACGTGCTCATGACGCAATTGCTTCCAGTTGCATTAAGAGGAATTCTACCTCCAAATGTACGTCTAGCCACCATGAAGCTATGTGCATTCCTCAATGCAATTCCTCAGAAGGCAATCGATCCAATGGATCTAGCTAAAGTACATAATGATATGGTTCAATGTCTTGTCAGCTTTGAGTTGGTGTTCCCTCCTTCCTTCTTTAATATCATGACACACCTCCTAGTTCACCTGGTCAAGGAGATTAGCATTCTTGGTCCTGTGTTCCTGCACAACATGTTCCCCTTTGAGAGGTTCAAGGGAATCCTAAAGAAATATGTTCACAACCATGCTCGGCCAGAAGGAAGCATCGCCAAGGGCTATGGAACAGAGAAGGTCATTGAGTTTTGTGTTGACTTTATTCCCGACCTTGACCCGATTGGTGTTCATGAATCACGACACGAGGGAGACTAAGTGGAAAGGGGACATTAGGGAAGAAAACATATATTGGTACGTAGGACAATTATTTTAATAAAGCACACTACACAGTTCTGCAAAACTCCTCCTTGGTGGATCCGTATATCGAGACACATAAAGAGTTGCTCCGATCCGAGTTTCCAGGGAAGTCTGAAGCTTAGATTACGCGTCAGCACATGGAAACTTTCAGCGACTGGTTGCGAAAAAAAATGTCAGGGTGATGAGAGTATTGATGAGCAACTGTATTTGTTGGCTAGGCAGCCATCGTGGCATATCCTCGCATACAAAGGGTACGAGATAAATGGGAATACATTTTACACAGTAGCCCAAGATAAAAGGAGCACCAACCAAAACAGTGGTGTCCGCATAGATGCCACCGACTTTTAAGGTACCTTTGTTCAAGATGCCACCGACTTTTAAGGAAATAAGCAAACATATTATGGTCGCATAGAGGAGATATGGGAACTAAACTATGCACCTACTTTTAAGGTACCTTTGTTCAAGTGCCAATGGGTAAATGCGACTGGGGGCGGGGTAGCAGTCGACAACCAGTATGGAATGACAACCGTGGACCTCAACAATATTGGGTACAAAGACGAACCGTTCGTCTTTGCCAAGGATGTGAATCAGGTGTTCTATGTCAAGGACATGTCTACAAAACTGAAGAGAGGGAAAAACAACAACGACCCAATCATTGAGCCAAAGCGCCACATAGTTCTTTCAGGGAAAAGAAACATCGTCGGAATTGAAGACAAGTCAGACATAACAGAAGATTATGAAAAGGATGATCGAATTCCACCCTTCACAGTGAACAAAGACCCAAGCATCCAGCTAAATGATGAGGACACTCCATGGTTACGGCTCGATCATAACCAAGGGATATACGTTAAGAAGAAGTTCACTACTATGCCCGTTTGATATATATAGTGATGTATTAGACCTATTATGTAATAATTGTGACTTCAAATTTTTTTTGTCGTGTTTTCGTATTTTCTACGGTTTAAATGAAATTTCTACTTGACGGTGGATTTCCCGTGGAGAATGTGTGATGAAAAACCAAATGATCAACGTTAATAAGATGTGAAAACTTATTTCCTGTCGAAAAGTAATAGTTTTAATGATTTTAATCAAGTAGTATATTTTTTGCATGGTGCAAATTGTAATTATTATTTACACTATGTTAAATATTTATACAGTAAAACAAAAGAGTATAGGTTACAAATTTTTGTTGTGTATAATAATGCAAAACCAAGTCTAGGAATATTTATTATAATTTTTGGATAATATTTTATTTATTATGCAATTAATAACTGTCTACATATTTATATAAAAGAAAAATATAAAAAAGGAAAAACTTCTAGAACCGGCAGGAAGACAACCACCCGGGACTAAAGGTGGGCTACGTTTTCGTGGCCCGCCAAAAAATACCTTTAGTCCCGAGTCATGGATGCACCCGGGACTAAAGGTCAGAGCTTTAGTCCCGGTTCTTACCATCACCCGGGACTAAAGGTCCTTTAGTCCCGGGCCATGGCCTCATCCGGGACTAAAGATCGACCTAATATATATCGCCTCGTCTTCTTCTCCCATCCATCGTCTTCATTCTTCGCCCGAGAGCCACCACGCCACCACCGCTCCCCATAGCCTCCAAACCCGCCTCCACGCCATCTCTCGCCATCTTCGCCAATGGCCCACTCTCATGCCTCTCCCATTACGTGCACTGGCGCCTAGACCCGGATCCGCCGCCATCATCCTCGCCCTCGCCCAGATCTGATTTGGATCCACCACGGCCTCATCGCCGTCGTCGATCCTCGTCCTCGTCATCGCCATGACTTTGTCCCCGGTTCCACGCTTTCCAGACGCGCCTCGTTGTGCGCTTCGCGTCCCCTTCACCGGGCGCTTCGTTGTCCTCCCTTTGTCGAGCACTCGTGTCGTCGTCCCGTCGCATCCTCGTCGCCGAGAGATCACCTCCGCCATCCTCGTCATCCTCCACCCTCGCTCCTCCTCACAGCAGAATGTGTGTATGAGTGTGTGCATAGAAAAAATTAGATAGATTTTATTTGTAGATTTTATTTGTGTATGTGTGTGCTCGGACCGACGGCCATGGAGAGGGAAGCAGGGAATGGGGCGACCATGGAGTCTGACTCTGGAGGAATTGGGCGTGTTTGGTTCATGCCTTCACCTTGCATTGCGCCCGCACTGCGTGCCCTCGTGTCTTGCCACGCACGGCGCAGAGCAGCGGTTTTTGAGACTTGGCGCTCGGGCCCGTCGAACGAAAGTTCCAATTTGCAATATGCCCGGTTCGGTGTGCTCTTGGTATTCAAACAGGTGGAGTGTAGAAGATAACAATCAAGAGCCTTCAAACTTAGAGTATGTCAGTAGCATAGCGAGCACAAAATCGTTAGGGCATGTTCAAGGATCAAAAGCTATAACAACCTTGTGGAGTCCGAAAATAGTTTGATCTATTAATTAGTATTAATAGTTAGCCTGAGAAGTCTACAAATATAGACCGCTAACTATATATTAGCATGTGATGGTGATCATTAGTTGGTGAAGAGATACTAATAGGTCCTAATAGCTCATACATAAGCCAATTATCCAACCACCTATTAGTAAGAGGTGGGTTCAAATAATCCATACTAAAGAAGGATTGATGTCCTAAGATTTTAGGCCATGCAGAAACATGGATTGATGAACTAGTTGAACTTGCGGACCATGTTCATCTCAGCTATCATGTTCTCTGCCGAGCGGTAACGGACGTCAAGGAGGAGCTTTGATTCTACGAGGGAGAGCGGCAACGGTCGTGGAAAACCGTGTTCCCTTCCTCATAGAAATAGAGCTCTTCCGTGGCCAAGTACGGTGCCGTCCGGTGGAGAAATGCTCGCCGAGATGATCATGTAAGCAAGGTCAACTAGTACGGATGGTTACTTATTTAAACATGTTTTTGAGCTAGAATTTAATGGATATTTGATAACTTCAGACCTACAAATGTCATCTACAAATGTTACTATCCTCGAGGTGGCACGTCCTGTAGGAGTCCATTTTATAGATATAGTTTTTATTTTTTGTAGATATATCTAGTGGAGTAAAAGTTAGATGGCTGCCCCGAGAGACAACATGGATGAAGAAATGATGGATATTATCAACACCGGCACTCAATTTGCCGATGGTGACCAGCAGGATGTAGATGACGGGAGTCAATACCTGGCTCTTGAAGATAACCAAGAAAATATTGTGCAACAAAATACTGGTGAGGTACATATATTTATATATATTTGAACATCTATCATCTATTATGTGTACACATGATATTTATTTATTCTTTTTTTATATGTAGCCCTCTGGATCGACGACCACAACGGCGAAAAGCAAAAATATTTGAGGCCCAAAAAAGCCATTGGAGGGGCGCTACATAATATCGGAATTCAATATCGAGACAGGCGAACCACTTGGTCCACATGCAAGGAAATTCGTGCAACACTATGGGTACCTTGTAAGGGACAGACTTCCGATCAGTGCCCGTGAATGGAAGCAAAAGATCAACGAGCCTCATGTTAGTTTTGTCTCTGATCTTGATAAGAATTTAATTTGGGATGATGTCCTTCAACATTTCACGTTGCAAGCGGATGATTATGATGCTATCAACGATGATGAATTGAAGGAACTAATTCGAAAGTGGGCTATGAAGAAGATGGCCACACAATTCTAGACTTGGAAGAAATCCCTATACATGAAATACGTCAAGAAGAAACTAACGCCCAATTTCAATACTAGCGGCCCGCTCACGAAGTTGAGGCCCTACTGGAATGATTTTGTACAGTACAAGACATCGGAAGATGGTGAGGAATGGGTGAGAAGGAACCAAGAGAATGCCCGACAGAAGGTATACCACCATGGCATGGGATCAGGTGGCTACGCGACTGCCATTCCCAAGTGGGAGAAAATGGAAGCGGACATTTTTGCCAAGGGTATCACACCAGAATCACTCAATTGGCCTAAACACGCGAAGAATTGGTTTTTCGCTCATGGGGGAAGACTAGACCTAGAGACTGAGAAGCTGGTTCATGGCACAAAACTCGAAAGAGCAACACAAAGATTGTCTTATGCTCTACAAGCTAAAGCTATTGGTGCGTTTAGGCCCAATAGAGAGAAGGATGAACTGACGTATGCCCTCGGGACCGCTGAACACAGTGGCCAAACGAGAGGTTTAGGATGGAACATTTCTTGGGAGCATGGTTTCCCTGATGACAGAGATACCTACAGAAGCCGGTAGAGAAGGAAGGATGAGGATGCAGCGCGGATCAGCAGGTTGGAGGAATTGGTTCGTGAGTCACGGGAGGCGTTGCTTCAAGCACAGGAGAGTGAAAAAGACATGCAAGCTAGAATGCATGATGAAATCAGAAAGCAAGTGCAAATAGCAATGAGTGCCCAAAGACAGGCATCAGATCTAGGAATCAACATTATTAGCCTCCCTGATCAGTTGAAAAGCAGCTGCGCTTCCATGGAGTTGCCAAATCAAGATGATGTAATGCTACGTTTCCTCGTGGATGACATCATTGCACCGTTTACATCATGTGAGCAACATATTCCAAAAGAGAATGCTACAATCATGGTGGCTCTTGGTGTTTTTTCTCCTCCAGATCCTACCAAGACACCAAGAATCCATGGGGCAATAATACCATCTAGATATGTTAGCGTCTCAGTGGATAGAGTTAACAAAGGTTTTAGTGATCTGTCTCTTGACATTCCAGGAGGTGATGGGGAGAAGACTCTAGGAGAAGTAGAGAAGACATTCATACTATGGCGCAAGCGCTACATCATTATTCCCGGGGTCTCTAGTCCACCGCCGCCTCCTCAACTGCCAGACAATAGGTGTGGACAAAAGTGAACGAAATAATTTTTTCACAAATTTTCTATTGACATGCATGATTAATAATAACAATTTCTTATACCTAATTATTCTTTTTTGTAATCACACAGCAGGGCCTCCGCCAATCTAAGTCCAATTATTCAATCTCCAGATCATCATAGTGCTCCGGGCAATGATTATACAACGCCTCCAAGGAGGTCTCCACCGCCGCCACCTCCAAGGAGGTCTCCAACGCCTCCAAGGAGGTCTCTAGCTCCTAAGAGGTCTGCCCCGCAAACTAAGTCATTGGCCCACCAGCCGGCAAAGAAGAAAGCCTCCTCTAATCCAGTTATTCCCCGAAAACTGTCTTACAAGAAAAGTGAAAAGGAATTAAAGGATGAAGTACAAAAAGATATGAAAAGTTTCTTCGAAAATGTAAGAAAGCAACGACAAGCGAAGGAGAACCCGGAGAAACCGTACTTCTACCTAGCTCCAGATCTTCTAAGAAAGAAGGTGGACCAGAAAAAGCGGGAATCTCAAAAGACTCGACTAAAATCAGACTACGACCGCTCTCTCACCAAGTCATTTGAGGCGGCGTAGAAAAAGACTAGAGCAGGGAAAGGTGTTGCACAACTCGGACAACAATCGCAACAATCAGTCCCCCCTCTTGTCATTCGTAATGAATATGGTTCAAACTTAGACTTACCGGACGTCGATTTTGAGGAATTGGTTCAGTTTTATGAGGATACAGGTTTGGACCTTGCCCAAGTGCTCACTGAAGGACCATCTACTCCGAAAGTGAATTCTTGGAAGAAATTTAAACATGGAAAGAGTCTATACAACCCTGAGGCCTTAGGTTAACTGGGTATGCAAATGTACCTGCTAAACAAGTGGTACATGGCGGCGTGTAAATGGGGAGAGAACTTTGTTTCTGTCAGAATTAGAAACCAACATTACTTCCGTGGCGATGATGTTATATGTCGAGTTTGGAGAATTACACCAACTATGCCACCTAGACTCTCTCGACAAAAGTCTCATTAGCTGCTATTGTCTGTAAGTGTGATTATTTTCTACTATTAAAGTATATATATATAAAGCTACATGTATATATATAAATTATATATCCTCGTACCATATTTTTATATATGCAGATATGAGATGACAGAACTCAGAAAGAGACAAGATAACGATGTTGGTTTCGTTGATCCAAATGTCGTATTCAAACACCCTGATCCCCCGCCTGGATGGAAAGCTGAACTCGAGAAAAATCTCATGAGGTTCTTACTGAACCAACAAAACAAGGACATACTATTCCCCTACAACTTCAAGTGAGTGTTAAATAATTAATGTCGATCATATGGACATTTGTTCAATTATTTGCTTACTAGCTAAGCTATCTTCCACATATACATATGTTGACTCTAGTTAATGTCGATCATATTTGTGTATAAAAACATATGCAGTAATCACTGGATATTGATGGTCATCGATATGCCCAATAGTCGGTTACGCATCTTAGACTCGTTAAGAAAAGAGCAAACAGAGTACCAAGACATGATAGATATTATTCAAGGGTAATTTGATCTCTCTAACAACTATATATACCCCGATCTCTTAACTGCAACAATTATTAAAGGCCAAATTAATTTTTTATTTTATTTGGCGCAGTGTTTGGAAAAGTTTCATTGAGGAACACCACATGAAACATTGCAAAGCGCCACTAGATGTAATCGTACACAAAGGCCTTGTTCGGCTGACATGAAACCTGGCTTGATCCGCTTCTTTTTTCATCCGGAACAGTATTTTGCTCTCACAAATTCATCCGTGAACAGTGATTTTTTCAGTCGCTATAGTGTTTTTTGTGTCATCCGAACGTAGCCAAAGTAAGTACCAGCTACATTTATATATATATATATATATATATATAATTCAATTAACACCATGCATGCTTTCAATTCACCGGATCTTTTTTCTCGTAAAAGTAGGTTCTGAGGCAAGAACAGGGGAACAACTACTGCGGATACTATGTTTGTGAGTTAATCATGGCGTGCTAAAAAAACTCCTGAAGAGAACCTCAAAGTAAGTTATATAAATATATTCATATATTTATAATTTCTTTTATTGCTCATATATATATATATATATATATATATATATATATATATAAGTAATCACGTGACCAACACATATATATATATATATTAATACTTTTTCTTTAATTTTTATTGAAGACTCTATGGTTGAAGGAAAAAGTCATACGACGTGACCAACTGAAAGCAATTCAAGAAATCATAGTAGGATTTCTTAATGACCAGGTCCTCAACCCCACCGGCGAGTTCTACAATGACGTCAACGAAACATGTAAGCCAAACCAGATGGAGTGAATTTGTTATCCCAAGGATATGATACAATATACAATGCAAGCTTTATTTGTAATATATATATATATATATACACATATTATATGTACATAAAATAACGTACAATATATGTATATACATGTAATATATACGTTATTAGTTTCATACTTTAGTTTGTACAAAATGTTCGAACATTATAAACATGTACAATACGTATATTATTATCAGCGTAGAATGCGTATTCGAAAACCAAAACGAATCATCAATTGAAAATAAAAACAAAAAAAAGAAAACCTTTAGTCCCGGTTGGTAATACCAACCGGGACAACTAGGACTAAAGGGTCGCCCCACGTGGCTAGGCTGGGAGGCCTCTTTAGTCTCGGTTGGTCTTACCAACCGCATCTTTAGTCCCGAGCGAGAAACCGAAATTAAAGGAGAGATCCTTTAGTCCCGGATTGATGCTCCCGATTGAAAAATCGAGACTGAAGGGGTTTCCCAACCGGGAGTAAAGCCTATTTGTGTACTAGTAGGCCATTGGGGAAGTACAAGATCCGCCCGCTGTAGCCTGCCACCTCGGAAGCCTGGGACGGTGCCCACCACGCTTGGGGGAGCTTCCTTGACGCCGAGTAGCCGTCGATGGTGAGCTTGTGGGAGCCGCCATGATCGACAGGGCGAGAGCCGCCATGATCGACGACGGACGTACGTACGTACGTGCAAACCTGCCGCCGCGACGGCCGGACGGAGCGGGAAAAGCAGATGGATAATAAATCTAGGTGATTTTGGTGGTGGTTGGTTGCATTGCAGCCTTTGCATTATATGGTAGGCTAGAGATAAGCATGGCAATGTGGGCTTCGTTAAACAGAGAGGAATAGTAACATCTGGTTGTCGTGCAACAGCCCGATCAATAAAATATCCGAAAATCTCTATCCCCGAGATAAGCAAATGCATGAGCATCTCCAAGAGGATCCTATTTTTTCCTCCTAAAAACGTGTAGTTTTGTAACTAATAAAAGCATCTCCAAGAGTATCCAATATTTTCTTTCCAAAAATATGGTTTTTTCCAACTCCTAATAAAGAATTGAAAGGAATAAATTAGGTCATCTCCCATAATACCTAATAATTCACTCCTAAAAATCAAAATTTAGTTATACGAGAACTTTTCTTTCTAGATACTTGCTTTGTTCGCGCGGCATTGCCTAGCCGGTTGCATCTAGGTAGGCTTCGCCACCGCCTGCATCCATGCTCGTGCCG
The DNA here is from genome assembly GCA_904845875.1 of Miscanthus lutarioriparius. Classification (NCBI taxonomy): domain Eukaryota; kingdom Viridiplantae; phylum Streptophyta; class Magnoliopsida; order Poales; family Poaceae; genus Miscanthus; species Miscanthus lutarioriparius. The sequence goes on along the minus strand of CAJGYO010000483.1, from coordinate 204,998 downwards.
ATCCCCAGCAGTTGTTCCTAGCCGGCGGGTAGCAACCAGGCAACCAGCAGCCGGCAACCAAGCCGGCCACCAGGCAAGCAAACAGAGCATGCATACAGTACCATGCAAGCAAGCAGGCGCTCGTCAAGCAGAAGTGCATGCGGATGAGTCCCACGCCGACGCCAGGCTCACGGGCGATACCGCGGCGGACGGCGTTACGCACGATCTCCTCGCTTGTGGGCACGAGTGCAGTAAACCGACCTCCAGTTTCCCCGGCGACCCAGTCCGGGGCTGCGACGGCTCCATCGTCATCGACTCCACGCCGGGCAAGGCCGAGAAGGACTCCGTCGCGATCCTAGAGGCGCGACATCAGTAAAACCACCATCAAAATTGCCAAGGTGTAAAAGTGTACGGTTTTCAAAAATTGAGAGAGGTTAAAAATTAATATTGTAGATCAGGAAAAAAAATCGAACGATCGTAAATTGGACTCCTTCCGCTAGAAATCATACCTTCGCGTCGCTGAACGAGCTGTGCCAGCCCGCATAGGCTTTTGTCGTGCCACCGGACCTCGCCCGCACCCCCGCCCTGGCCCAAGGCCCAAGGCCCAAAGTACGAGACGAGAGACGCTGCCTGACCGATTGCTCATTGCGGGCCGGCCTTTTGTTCTCCCGCATACTCTTTCTTTCTCCCTCTTCCTCTCGTAACCCCGTTCCCCTCACGTGTGGCGCGACCGACGCCGTCGCCGCCGCCGCCGCCCTACGCGAGGTGACCAGGTCTCCATCTTCGGGCACTTCGCCGGCGAAGAGCACCCACCAGGTACTCACACCCCTCCTCTTCCGTTACCGCTGCGCGAGACCGAGCACCCGAACCCTAACTTAATCCATTTGTGTTCGCGTCTAATCCGATTACACTGTAGTGTATATGCCTACTATCTTCCGACTCTTTTTCCCCCAAAAATTATCGGGTATGAATGTGTACACCCATGTCCTTTGCTGGCTCCGCCCCTGGATCTGAGGCGAACGATAGTTTATCTAAGACACTATATGACCCTTGTTGTTATGTTGAGTTGTTGACTGAGGTGTTCTGTGCTCAAATGAAATGTTTGGCTACAACACGATTAGATAGCTGCTATGTTTGTGAGGAAGAAGATGAGTTTAATTTTGCGAATGCATAGAAGTAAAATTTCAAGATAAAGCAAAGGTACTTGCATAAGTGACTCTGAAAGTTGCTCAAGTTATAGACTGACAGAATGACCAATTTCTGCATGTTTTGCCATTATTAGTCAGATTATCCTCTACTTTGCTGTTTACTTGGGCTCAGGTTTTGTTTTTTGTTTTCTCATATCATGTACATTGTTCTCTAATTCTTGTTTTGTTTTCCTTTTTCTTTCCTTCCATTCCTCATGGAATGTTGGTACCTTGCAATTACACCAGCCTGTTCAGTTATACATCAGATAGCATCGTCTTTGCTTGCCCTCTTTTTCATGCTCATGCGGTCGATGCTATCGCATTCTTGAGAGCCTTCCATACCGTCCATCTGCGCATACTGCTATTTCTGCGTTTGTTCCTTAACAGTTGCTTACTTTGAGGTCCCATATCCCACTTGGATGCCCATGGATGAACCCAGTTACAGATTATTATGGAGAACGATAGTTTATATAATGCACCGTATCTTGTTATTATGTTGACTGAGGTGTTCTGTGCTCGAATGAAATGTTTGACTATAACACGATTAGATGGCTGCTATGTTTGTGTGGAAGAAGATGAGTTTAATTTTCGAATGCATAGAAGTAAAATTTCAAGATAAAGCAAAGATACTTGCATAAGTGTGAAAGTTGCTCAAGTTATAGACTATTGACAGAATGACCAGTTTCTACATGTTTTGTCATTATTAGTCAGATTATCCGCTACTTTTGCTGTTTACTTGGGCTGAGGTCTTGTTTTTTTTCTCATATTATGTACATTGTTCTCTAATTCCTGTTTTGTTTTCCTTTTTCTTTCCTTCCATTCCTCATGGAATGTTGGTACCTTGCAATTACACCAGCCTGTTCTACTTCAGATAGCATCGTCTTTGCTTGCCGACTTTTGCATGCTCACGCGGTCGATGCTATCGCATTCTTGAAAGCCTTCCATACAGTCCATCTGCGCATACTGCTATTTCTGCGTTCGTCCCATTTCCCACTTGGATACCCATGGCTGAACCCAGTTGCAGATTATTAAGTATCATTTTTCTAGCTGTTTCTGTTGTTTTTCTTCCTATCCATACATCATCACTTTGCTCCCCCAATATTGTTGGTTCCTTTGTTCTTTCCAAAGTTTCCTTGGAACTTTGAGCTTTGGAAGATGCCGAGGTGGACAGAGAATGCTGCTTCCACAAAATCAGCTGAATTGGTCGAACAACCAGACCATTTGGAGTTTGATGATCCTGATGAGGTAGATGAAGAGGAAGAAGTTGAGTATGAAGAAGTTGAGGAGGAGGTCGAGTATGTAGAGCCAGAGGAGTATGAACAAACTGAAGTTGCACGTCAAGTTGATGCTAAACATGACAGTAAAATGGCGGATGCTGATAAGGATGAGGATGAAAAAGAGAGTCATGCTGAACTTCTTGCTCTTCCTCCTCATGGATCCGAAGTTTATGTTGGGGGCATCACCTCTGATGTCTCTTCTGATTTATCTCAAAAACTCTGCGAGTCTGTTGGAGAAGTAGTGGAAGTGAGTACTACCTGCTTTCTCTGTGCTAGCTTTTGCATTTGTTTTGTTCTAAATTCGGAGTCTTTTCCTTTTTATTTTCTTTTCTGCAGGTGCGAATGCCAGGAAAGGGTGGTAAGCTGTATGCTTTTGTCAATTTCAGAACTAAAGAGCTAGCTTTAAAGGCCATCCAGAAGTTGAATAATAAAGATCTAAAGGTTTGTTTTAGGTTGAATTCATAGTTGATCTTCATGTTATCCATTATTGCCATTATTTATATTGATTTTTTTACAACAGGATGGGTGTATGTGATAAAGCAAGTATTTGATAAGACAGATCTTCCCAAGTAGGGAACTAAGTTGAAAACTGTATTTTTATGGACTTTATGTTTAGTTTCATGGATCAGATTGAAACATAGCCAAGTACATGGTTATATGATTACACTCATATCCACTTGGCATTTTAAAAAAAGTTTGCGGCAGTTCCACTGTTGAGTTTGAAATACAGAACCTTGTGACTAGTTGCAGACCCCTGTGCTCAGTTATATTTTCAGAAATCAGAATCGTGGATGGTTGTAGATTATGTTTCAAAAATAATTTGGGGGTCCTTTTAAAATATTTGTGACTACATATTATGCAAACTTAGTTTTACAACCCAAAGAACATGAATGCATGCTTGTACTTCCTGGCTCATTGATACCTGATTCATGTATCTTGTATTTTGATACTAACTAGAACCCTATTATTATGATTCTTGTAATAACAGGGAAAAAAGATAAGAGTTTCTTCCTCCCAGGCTAAGAACAGGCTATTTATTGGGAACATACCCTATAAGTGGACAGAGGATGATTTCAAAGAAGCAGTGGAGGAAGTTGGTCCTGGAGTTTTAAAAGTTAATCTCGTGAAGGTATGGATACAATACTAGGATGGTTCAACTATTTTAGCGTGCTGCGTGCATCATTACAGCTATTTTATTACTCTGATCTGAATGTATATTTATTGTAGGCACCACGTTCAGATACAAACAAGGGTTATGGCTTTATTGAATACTACAACCAGGCTTGCGCAGAGTATGCTAAGAAGAAGATGTCTACCCCAGAATTCAAACTAGATAAAAATGCCCCTAATGTCAGCTGGGCAGATACTAAGAATGGTGGTGAATCTTCCTCTACTGCACAGGTTCTGAGCACCATATGACAAAGTGATACATTTGATGTTTCTTCTATCATGAATTCATGATATTGTATATGGACCCACATGAGGAAATGGTACCTTTTATGTTTCTTGTATCATGATATTGTATATGAATGTCCGTCTTTTTTTCAGGTTAAATCACTATATATAAAAAACCTGCCCAAGACTGTTACTCAAGAGCAACTGAAAAAGCTATTTGAGCACCTTGGAGAAGTTACAAAAGTTGTTCTTCCTGCTGCAAAAGCTGGTCATGAATATCGGTATGGTTTTGTTCACTTCAAAGAACGATCCATGGCTATGAAGGCTCTAAAGGACACTGAGAGATACGAACTTGATGGTGAGTTTCCTTATCTACCATCCTTCTATAGCTAGTCAATTTTGCTTCATGTATGCAGAAGGCCATGATTTTTTTGTCCATCAGGTCACCTGCTGGATTGTTCACTTGCAAATCCTCTTGCTGAAAAGAAGGATGATACGACATCAGTACCTAAAGGAGGTCCATTGCTCCCAAGTTATACCCCACTTGGATATGGACTGATGGGAGCTTATAATCCACTTGGAAATGGCCTGGCAGGCGCTTACAATCCACATGTAAATGGAGTGGCAGGTGCTTATGGTGTGCTTGGTGCTCAAGCTGCACAGGTAGATGAAATCTTATAATTTATAAACCATCCCAATGCATGAGGGAATAAATATACAGGAGGGTGATATCTTCTAACTACTGTTTATCTTTGACATTCTTCATACTTGTGCAGCCAATGTTGTATGTTCCAGGTGCTCCTCTAGGTTCAACTATGATCCCAATGGTTCTACCAGATGGCCGTCTTGTATACATGTAAGTATTTCTTCTATCCTAAGTATTATTCTATAAAGCTTATACAGCATACATTACATTACATTGATTTGCTAGCGTAAGCACAACACCCGCTACATCTGCTCCCCAATGTTGTCGTTGTAAACCATTTGGTGGGAGTCCATTGATAAACATATGGTGGTTTGTCGTTAATACATCTGTTTACGGAGAAGAAATGGTTTGATCAATGTGTGCTTATAACATAAAGTCATAAAGTTATCCAGTAGTAACTGAGGGATGTAAAAAGTGTGGCACACCTACCAAATGCCTTGTCTCTGTTAAAACACATGTAATTTATTTAGTATCCGTGGCTCTTAAATTTGACAAGAGGCAGACCTAGAGAATCTAGGTGAAAAGAGTATCTCTGTTGTAGAAGTAGTTTTTGTGAAATTTTCTTTGGTCCTTGCATCATTTTTTCTTCGTCTCATCTTAGATCTTAAGAGCAGTTCTATGAACCAACTGTTGCAGTGATATTACCCTGTTGTTTCCCTTCATATTTTCCTTGGTCTTTGGCAGACCACAGCCTGCAGGGCAGCAGCCTGTGCCTATGACTTCGCCTCCGCCACAGAAAGGTGGTCGTCATAATGGTGGCAGCGGTGGTGGTGGATCCAGCTCTGGTAGAAGGCGACAGAGGGGAGATGAAAGTGGTAGTAGTAACAACAACAGCCGTAGAGGTCGGCACCGTCCCTATTGATGTTTGCAGTGTCGCTGTTAGCGCTTAGAAATTAGAACCTAGTAGACATTTAGAGTATCTCTGCTGCAACAGTACAACCATGCAGGCGACCAACTAATGCTGGAAACCGTACTTTCTAGTAGTTATTTTTCGCCGTGCGTCTCGTGTCTGTAACACAAGCTGCTGTTGTGAGAATAATAACAGTGCAAAGTGGCAGATGTAGTTTGGGATGCAGTGGTAATGTATCTGTTGCTCAAACTTCAAGAATAGTTATGATGTTCGTGTCTGAGGTCTACATCGTGTCAGTTTGGCCGCATTTGGTGTGATGAGTTTTAGTAGTGGAGTGGCTGGTGGATATACAATGAAATGTATCGACTGAACAGTCATCATACACCTCTAGCTTATATAAGATGAGAAGTGAAGATTTTTAGGTGAACGCTGAGCAAGTGGAGTGAACTGGTGAAGAAGAACTAGCAGCAGCAAGTGTTTGCATATAGAACTGGATGGATACATTCTCATCTTCACACGCGCAGTTAACTGATTTAATCAGGCTACGTGGATGCAGCTTTTCAGTATTTGTGTACGAAAGAAAATTAGAGAGAGTACTACCGTTGTGTGCTCCAACTAGCCCTGTGAAGTACATGCTGAAATTCTGTACAATCATCCAGTCAGTTAGCTAGTACTCGTTGTACCTTCCCTTCCTTCTCTGCCCTATGGTTTTACTTGCTAAAACCAAATTTGTGTCGTAATTAAGTTTGTCTTAGTCACAGACATATTCGAGTACTACAGCTTATGGCTCTGTTCGGCTGGTCTATAAGCCGCTTGTGCTGATTTGTATGACTAATTTGTTGGGAGAGAAAAATACTATACTAAGCTGGCTTATAATGGCAACCGAACAAAGCCTATGACATATGAAGGAAGCTGGGTGTGAATGACTTCACATTGCTCTAGATTCATCGCTACAAAACAGCTTGCTCAACATATCGCAAAATTTCAGACCCTACTTAACCTAACTATTTAAAACATCTTTGTTTTAGGCAGCACGTCCAGAATTTAGATAGCAAAATCCTATAAACAGGCCTCTGCAGTGTATGCTAGGCAGAAGATGACAATCCCATCCTCTTGTATCATGATAATAATGTACATGGGCCTGCATTTGTTTCTTTAGGTTGAATCTCTATTTGTCAGTTGGATTTTACTGTACACAGCTGAAAAATATTGTTTACTCTCCTTCAAATTCTTCGAGATTCCTCCAGATTCAGTGTGGTGAGAACCTTGCATAAAACATAAATTACAAAAGTTGGTCATGAAAACCTGTAAGGAAGGTCCATGGCCGTAAGGTTCAATCTGCGGCCATGTATCCGTTAGGCTTGTCCTCCCCAGCGGCGACGCCGCGGGGGCGCCCAGATCCGCCACCCCACACCACCCACGAGCCTCTCCAGCTCCCTTAGCCGAGTCGCCAGAAAGGTCCGGGACGGGCGGAATCCGTTCTTCCAGCGCCCCCGCGAGCCCCGCACGCCCCCGCCTACGCTCGGTCATCGTTGGCTCGCTCCAGCTGAACCTCGAGGGAACCACGGCCACCCCGCCCCCAGCGGCTGCGCAGCGGAGGGTCCGCTTCTCCTTTACTCCGCCCCCAATCACCAGCACCAAAAACTCCGCCTCACATCCCCCACCCAAGAAATCCTGCATCAGATGTACGCCTGCACACGCCGCGGTGCGTGACCCAAGCTGCAGTTATGGCGGCGCTACTTCCCAAGGCGACCGCGGCAAGCTGGAGGCCACCAGCTCCGCGCGCCGCCACGCGACTATGCCTGGTCAACCCGCTGCGACGCGACCCGAGGAGGATGAAGACGGATGGACGAAGGTACTACAGAAGAAGCGTGCAGCTCCGGCGAATCCAACTCGCCCAGCGACCTGCATTCATGGAAGCCCTGAGAGGTAAATGCATCCGATGCCCTGCTGTTGGCCACCGTGCAGCAGAATGTAGAGAGCCGGTCCGCTGCATCAGTTGCAGGAGGTTCGGCCATAAAAGCCAGGGACTGCAACCAAGCTCCGCATCGCTCTGCTCGGCGCCCGCCTGCTCCCGCTGCTCCGCCCCCACCGGACCCCAGCGAGTTCCCACCCCTACCGTGCCGCACCATGCCAGCCCCTGGGCACCCCGCGACCCGCCCAGAGGTCACCAGCGCAGTGGTGGCTGCGACCGACGCGATGGAAGAAGAAGCTGTGCGCCTATCTTCCTGCGCCGTGGTGCTCGGTCAATGCGGAGGCCACGGCGATGTGAAAACAGAGGAGGTTGCGAAGGCGCTCCGGACCTGCTTCGGAGTCCAGCGGGGAGACGTCAGGGTGTCACGACACCGGCCGGAAAATCTTCCTCTCCATCTTCAAGTACCCGCACCACCGTGACACCGCGGTGGGCAACCTTGAATTCTGCATTTGGCCCTGGCGCATTGTCCCCTACGATGACAATGAACGCCGCGGCCGCCGTGATGGAAAGAGCGAGCGCTGGGGAGCAAGCCTGCTCCGAAGCCTCTCTCGTGCCCCCGAGCGGACGAGTGAGAGAGAACGCTCTGAGTCAAGGCATGGCCAACCGCGCCCGACGGACGCCGCAGGTACACCCAGCGCACAGCAGTCCACGGCACCAGCGACGTCGGCCCGCAAGCTGCCCCGGCAGACAGTCCCCACCCCCAGCGGCCCCAACTCACCACGTCGACGCGTCAGCCAGTGGGGTGCGGATCGGCCAGGTGCTCCTCGTCGACACGGCGACACCAGAGATGGAGCCCCATGGGGAGATGACGTCCCCACCTACCCAGCCGTGCGATCAGCTGCTCCATTCGACACGGCAGGAAGGTGTCAACCCCATCTCGTCGCCTGTTTCAGAGCCCAATGGAACCCTGCCACAGGGCGCGAGGGAAGGGGGCCTGCAAGCGATCCCTGCGAAGGTGGACGCAGGGGCTACAGCGTTTGCTCCCACGGCAACGCCACCTGCATCGCCGGTCACGAGGGCTGCCCCGCCTACTCCTCCGGCCGCTCCAACTGCTTCACCAGCGACACCGATGAGCATCACCACCCGTGGCCGCACTATGGAGCGCCAAGAGGGTCGTCACGGCAGTGCCCGCAAACGTGGCTGCTGAGCGTTTCAGTCGATCAACAAAGCTGTGGCCATTCAGAGCCAGTTTAGCTGCATATCCTTATTTATGATACGCTGCCAAGCTCTCCGACTTCTCACTGCTGGGACAAATTTGGTCTTCCATGTCGCAAAGAAATTGTAACATACTCTGCTGGAATGTGCGTGGGCTCAATGACGTGGTCAGGCAAGATGCTGTAAGCCTGCTGGTTAAGGACACAGCTTCCTTCATTGTGTGCCTACAGGAAACAAAGCTACAGAATGTTGATGCGGCCGTCGTCAAGCGGACAGTGGGTGCCAAATTCACAGACAACTTCATTGTGCTACCTGCAGCCCAAACTAGAGGTGGCGTCCTTCTAGCGGCGAATGAGGATTACTCCCAGCTATCAGACGTCCATCTATCTACACACGCCGTGACAGCAACCTGCACCATGAAGGCTGATGGGATCAAATGGCAGATTATTGTGGTATATGGACCACAAGGTGATGCTGAAAAACTGCAATTCCTCCAAGAGCTCAAATCAATTCCCAGGCCAGCTCATGGAAGGTGGCTGATCCTTGGGGATTTCAACTTGATCTACCAGGTGGAAGATAAAAACAATGTGAATCTAAACCGTCGTCTAATGGGTGCCTTCAAAGCAGTAATCGACGAATTGAACCTAAAAGAAATAGGTCTCAATGGTTGCTGATTTACCTGGAGTAATGAACAGGACAGGCCCACTCTCACAAGAATCGACAGGCTCCTATGTACCCCGGAATGGGAATTAGCCTTCCCAACATATGCTTCCTTCATTCCCTACCTTCCCTAATGTCAGACCACACCCCGCTTCTCCTGCAAGGGGACATAGAGCACTACCAAAATTCAACCTTCCAATTCGAGAATTTTTGGGTGAATATGGATGGGTTCAAGGAGATGGTTCAACAGGTTTGGAGCAAACCGGTCCACTCTACCTTACCTCTCAAGCGGCTGAACACAAAATTGGCAAGGCTAGCAAAAGGCATCAGGAGGTGGCGCAGAGAGAAGGTTGGGGACACGCGGCTGCAGTTGGCCATTGTTAAAGAGGTCCTGTTACAATTGGTAGCGGCACAGGAGAACAGGCTGCTCACGAACCAAGAAAACGAACTGCGCCGACGCTTAAAAGCAAGGAGCACCGAACTTGCAGCCATAGAAAAATCCAGGATCCGGCAGCGGTCGAGATTGGCATACATCCGCAGCGGGGATGCAAACACAAAATATTTCCACATCAGGGCCAGCACAAGATTAAGGAAAAACTACATCCACTCTCTACACACGGATGGGGGCGTGGCAGTAGTGCACAATGACAAGGAAAAAGTGGTGACCGATTATTTCTCAGACCACCTAGGCTCAGTTACACAGAGAGGGAGGACCTTCAACTGGGAAGCGCTTGGATATGTCCCAAGAGACCTATCAGCACTTGAGGCACCGTTCACGCAGGAAGAGATCAAGGAAACGATAAACTCCATGCCGTCTAATAAAGCGCCAGGTCCAGACGGATTCACAGGACCCTTTTTCAAAACCTGCTGGGAAATAATCAAGGACGACATCACAGCGGCAATCAACAGCATATTCTCGCTGAATTCAACAAACATCATCCTGCTCCCCAAAAAAATGGATGCCACGCGCGTAACAGATTTCCGTCCCATCAGCCTGATACACAACGTCGCAAAAAATTTTGCCAAATTGTTGGCATACAGATTGGCGCCGATACTGGACTCCTTAGTCTCCAAATGCCAAAGCGCTTTTATCAAAAAAAGGAGCATCCATGATAATTTCCTCTACGTCCAAAACGTAGTGCGCATCCTACAGAAGCAGAAATTGCGTGCTATCTTCTTGAAGCTCGACATTCACAAGGCTTTCACAAAGTCAGTTGGCCCTACCTCCTTGAGGTAATGCAGGCGATCGGCTTCGGACCACGCTGGCGTGAGTGGGTATCGATCCTCTTCCGCGCCTCCTCATCAAGAGTGCTGCTTAATGGGCAACAGGGACCGGTCTTCAGCCATAGGCGGGGAGTTCGACAGGGTGATCCCCTATCACCCATACTGTTTATTCTCACCATGGACCCGTTGTAGCGTCTATTAGACATGGCTACACAACACGGTGCGCTCACCGCTTTGCCACTGCCGATGGCAAGATGGAGGACATCCATTTATGCTGTTGATGCAGCAATCTTCATCAATCCGCTCAAGGAAGACCTCGAAGCCACCACGGCAATCCTACATGCATTCGGCTCAGTCTCGGGCCTACATATAAACATGCATAAGAGCTCTGTCCACCCGATCAGATGCCAAGACATCGACCTCAATCATGTCCTGGCTTCCTTCACTGGAACAAGAGCTTCCTTCCCGTGCCGTTACTTGGGGCTGCAGTTACATACGAGGTCCTTTCAGAAGATCCACGTTCAGCCTCTAATAGAGCGCATTGGACAGAGATTGCCAGGATGGAAAGGCAAAATGCTTAACAGAGCAGGCCGGCAAACATTGGTCACCACGGTGCTATCCTCAATGCCCACCTATCATCTCACCGTGTTCCCTCTAGCAGTTTGGGCAAGGAAGAAAATTGACAAAATCAGAAGATCATTCTTGTGGAAAGGAGATGAGAACGCCAATGGAGGTCACTGCCTCATCAACTAGCCAACCGTCTGCATGCCAAGAGATCTAGGGGGCCTAGGGGTGCCTGATCTGGATAGATTTGGGAGAGCACTACGCTTACGATGGCTGTGGCAGGAATGGGTTGATGACTCCAAACCATGGGTGGGAACAATAGTACCATGTAACGACATAGATCGCCTTCTGTTCAACTCTTCCACCACGGTCACCATAGGGAATGGTCACAAAGCCTGGTTCTGGCACCATGCCTTGCTAGAAGGTGAAGCACCCAGGTATCTAGCACCCAACCTTTTTAAGCTGGTGCGCAGAAAAAATAGGACGATACGCCAGGAACTACTCAATGGGAACTGGATCAGATCTTTGTGGGCACAGATCACTACATCTACACAAGTACAGGAGTTCGTTGACCTATGGGTCAGATTACTAAATGTGCGGCTGCAGGATGATGTGCAAGACTCAATCACTTGGAAGTGGACGCCTGATGGTATTTACTCCACTCGCTCGGCATATAAAATACAATTACGTGGCTCACATTGAACATTTCAGCATGATCTCATCTGGAAGGCACATGCGGAAAATAAATGCAAGGTACATGCCTGGATCCTCATGCACGGTAAAATTCTTAGGGCCGACAATCTACAGAAGAGAGGGTGGCCGCATCAGGAGCACTATGTCTTATGTAATGGGCCGTTGGAGACAGGAGTTCATCTATCTTTGCTTTGCCCTTTCGCAAGAGCTGTTTGAGACCAGGTTCTGTCCTAGGAGAATTTCAGGGTGCATATCCCATAACAGGACCCTACATGCATGGCCAAATGGTCGGAGGAGGAGGCAAGTAAGGTGCCCAAACAGGACCGCAAGCGGTTCAATGGAATCCTTATTTATATTGTGTGGAACTTGTGGAAATAGAGGAATAGGAGGATCTTCGAAAACTGGTTCTACGAGATGGGTATCTTGTAAGTATATGTGTAGGAGCTTGCTATGGTACTCCCAAATAACTGTGAATTGTCGATCTGGATAGCAATTATCATATATTACCTTCTAAGAGGTAATAGGATAAATATATATTTCTATACTTGGAAAATATATTGTAATTAGATTTATTAGGTAACATAGCTTGTAATTCGATCTAACATGCATGTGTGCATGCGTGATGGATGATGTCTTAGTTTTCAACGTCGTCTAGTTACAATGTTTTTTAACGTGACTAACCCCAACACGAATTATCGTTGCAATGTTATATTTTCTTTACTATACCAAAGTGACATGTGTCCAAATTTTTTAGGAAGTCATATTTGAACTACGTATGTTATAATTTGGAGTGCAAATACAACAAACATGTTAACTAGATTAGATCTTATGAAAACAAGAAACCAGACATTATTTTAGATAGACCTTTAATTCGTGATCAAAATCGGTGGCAGGAACATACATTACTGCAAATAACAACTTCTAGGAGAGAAAAAAAAAGATTGAGCAAATAAAAAATCATTGTTTATTATATGCTATAAACTACATGCGATCAAAATACCTAAGAGCCAATGACTTCACCTTTCCAAAAACATGCGAAAGCTAAGCACTTCCAAGACACCTCAGTTCCCGAACTGGAAAAGCCAAGGTAGTAGTCACCAACAAGCAGTGCAAGAATAGGAAAACCTCTAGACTCCCAGAACCAAACTACACACCAACCCACGTGTCCACGCTTAAAGCCAATGGGACCCGCATAAATTAATACCACATTGCATGAGCCAAAAAGGGTACACACCAACCCACGTGTCCACGCTTAAAGCCAATGGGACCCGCATAAATTAATACCACATTGCATGAGCCAAAAAGGGCGCCTATTTAGCATCTAAGGCTCCCCAATACCGGCAAAAACATGATTGATGAGATCAAAAATAGTCACAACACATCATTCTCGATCTCTATGTACACTACTACACAAATCTTAACCATGGCGGGCAAAAAGGGTTAACCGAGGCGGTTTTTGCAACCGCCTCGGACTAAAGGTCACGGTTAATCGTGGCCTTAACCGAGGCGGTTGCAAAAAATGCCGTGGTTAGTGCTATTATCAGAGGCGGTTGAGTTATGTAGCCCGTCACGGTTAATAATTTCAGGAAATAAAAAAAGCCCACCGAGCCTGGTACCACGCGTCGTCGTTGTCCATGGTAGGATCCACGCTCCTGTAACAGAACCGACCAATTATACGAAATTAAGTAAGAAAATCATCCGCCAGAGCAGACGATTTAGCAAACTTAAGCCCGTATAACCCGGTAGTCCGTGAAATCACGAAGGATTTCAAACCAACTTCCATTCCAGCCAAGATCGTAATAAGTTTAGCGGTCACCATCACATATTACATAAAAAGTTGCATCTCAGATACATCAGAGTTTAAACATAGTTATTACAAAACAAGTTCAATTAAAAGTAGCGGAAGCCATTTGTTCAAACCACACACACTCACACGGAGTTCAAATACAGTGCCAGCGAATGATCATCTCCAACAAAAGCATTAGACGAGACGTAAGGAATGACCATGCCCATGGTCCTAAGCATCACCCATCGCAGGATAAAGGTAGTTGATACAGTAGCCGTAATACATCTGCCCATCTGCAACAAGTGGGAATAAAACCCTGAGTACGAGAAGATACTCAGCTAGACTTACCCGACATAACCGAAAATAAGTGACACCAAGGATTATGAAGGCTTTATAGTAGGGTAGCTGACTCATTTGCAAAGAAAGCATTTTTAGCATTTCAAGAACCCTTCTAAAAGTATTATTGCCAAATTAATTATTTATAACCTATTGACTAGATTTGCACCTACACTAGAGCAAACATGTGATTAAGCAGATAATGATAACCAATGATCATTAAACAACTTTCATAATGTCATATTCATTATAACTGTCAAAGTGTTCCATAAACATTTACTACGATGAAGTAACTCAAGTCAAGTGCTCACTATCCAGGAGCGATGGCGATTCGAATCGATTCCTAACCAGCTGGTGATTTATTCCTTACACAAACCTCACTCACCCGCTAAAGTGAGATATTGATCACCGAGTCAACTATCCAGGTATCTCGAGTTTGCCAGGAACCACATGTACCCGGGGGCCGACCGACTACACTTTGGTCTTATCATCTCGCCCCCGTGTCCTACCACACCTGCTTCCTAAGACAAGGTCGCTGCATGGGCAATCTACTCGGCCCGAATAATCTCCCAGCTTCACGGTCGGAAGGTACTTTATCCGGCCAGCTAAATGTAAGGCATGCGTTCAACATGACTCGAGGCCCAACAACGGTCGGTCCTTAATCGACACGATTTAAAAAACACTACAGTTCAAAACTCGCAAGTCTCCGCTCGGTCTCAACTTCATTTAACACTTAGTTATACCATGACTTCATAGTCATCCAAGCGCATCCGTGTAACCACCTATAGCTCGCAGGTGATAGGAAATCACCCGACTTCTCTACCGGTCTAAGCCGGCTAAGCATTGACTCGATCATTGCGGATACCAGGGTAACAAGGATATAGTATAACAAAGGTAAACAAGGTATAATGCAGCAACGGTTGCAAACAACTCCTGAACGTAATACATCAATTAAAGTAAAGCATTTAATTAATAATTGCAAACCGGGAGAAAATGCTCCGGGGCTTGCCTCTCTCGAAGGAGCTCGGGCGGTGATCGGGGCACTCCGGAAGTTCCTCAACGTCCTCCTCATCGACTTCGGGCACTTCCTGCGGCTGCACCTCGAGCTGCTCCTCGGGCTCCTCGGGTATGACGACTAGGTTCTCGGTTTGCGATCCTGTATGATGCAATGTGCGTAAGTGCTTATGCAATCGGTGCATCGAATGAGATGAATACAATGGATATGTTTAAATGCAAGGTAGTCAACATCATCCAAGAACATATACTACGAGCACATGTCATCTACTGCATTCTCTTCTACTACTAATATGTTAAGTCAACACATCTTATTGAATGCTTCAAAGATACACCAAAGCTTCACTAATTTCTTAATCACACTTAAAGCAACACTTGCTTAAACCCTAATTAATAATAGGTTTGAGTAGCGACATCTATTTTTATTGCTTAGAAAAATCTTAGAAAATTACCATAGCACAGTACTACCCTAAGTAGTTTACTATCAGATTTTCATGGTATTTGAATGAGTGGATTAGCCTACACAAAAATAACAAGCTATGGCACGATTATGAACAGGAAAATACTTTGTACTGTGAAAAGTGTCAAACAACAGAGTTAGCATTTTTCCTATGATCTTTATAGCATACAATCACTGTACAAAAATTATCACATGCATGTTTTATACAAAGTTTGCTCTCTAGCAAAAATAACAAAAATCAACCATTAAAGGTACTTGAACTACACCTCAAAATTTTCCTACAGCACATGCATGAAACATATTTTTCCTAGGAAGTACATTACATAAGAAGATCAACAAACTTGGAATCATATTTTTTACGAAGCCTATAGGTTTTTCTACATATTTTTCAAGTTATCAAAGAATATCCATGATTAAATAAAGTTCTACAGAGAAGTATCCCAAAAATGACATGCAATAATTTTTCCAAGTAGATCTGATGATAAAGAACCTAGAAAAATTTATTTCAACGGATTTGGAGCAAATTTGAGTATCCAAACATTTTCCAAACCATTTCTATTTTCAAATAATAAATAAAAATTGAAAACGAATTCTCCTATTGCTACTGGGCCGGCCCGCGGGAATCAGCCCGCCCACTGCCACACTTGGTCTGCGCGGCCCGAGCGAAGAGAAGGGGGAGGCGGCCTGGCCGGGCGTCGGCCCACTCGCTAGGCGAAGGCCAACGCGCCTGCCGTGACACCGCTGCATGGCTGCTGCTTATTAACGAGACCGCTGCCATTGCCGGCCGTGTGAGTAAACTAAGCGGGTGCATGCGGCTCGCGAGAAGCTGGCGAAGGCGGGAAGGTAGCTAGGCAGGGTGGAGAAGAGCAGGAAGGGCGCCTTCCACGGTGGCCGAGCACGGCGGCGCCATGGCCGACGGTGGCGAGGCGCGAGAAGGCGCTACCTGAGCTCGATAGTCGGCACAAGCGCGAGCACCATGTGCCGGAGAGCGAGGCGGAGCATCGGGCGCACGATTGCTGGCCGAGGTGGAGGAGAAGCGGCGAATTTGGCCGGCGGGTGCGGTGGCGCGGCGAGGAGGAGAGTGGGTGAGCTCGGCGCTGGCGGAGAGGAGAGGCAGCGCGGGAGAGTGCAAGCGAGCGCAGTGGCTTTAGCAGTAGCGGTAGCGTGGGCGGGCGTGGGCGTCCGCGACGCTATGACGGCGCCGACGCCAGTCGCAAGATGTACGCGCCACCTGTGCATGGGCGTGTTTCTGCCACGGTCGGCGCGGCTGAAGCAGCGAAGCATGAAGCAGTGGGAACGGGCGAGGGGTGGCGAGGTCGAGGTGCGCAGGCAAAGGGGACGCGGCCAGCCGCTTTGGTCGTGGGCCGGGAAGTCGAGGCGGCGGCTGTTGTTTAAATGAAATTCTTTTCTTTTTATTTCTCAAATAAACAGAATTAAATTCCCATTTTTGAGCCATTTAAAAACATTTTCACGAATTGGTGCAAAAATGAAATTTGTTCCATTTTTCAATATCTACAACTTTGATTTTATGAGCAAAGCCAAATTCTTGATAGATTTTGAATTACAAAATCAAAGTCAATGTTTAACTCAAAACCCTAATTTTTTGGGAATTATTTTTGAAGCAAAATTTTGAATTAATTTGAATACAAACCTTGCTCCAAAAATTGAACTAAATAATCCTAGATGATTTACAATAGTAGCCAAACATATTTTACTAGCCTAGCAAACATAACCAGGGCAAAAATAACTCTAACAAGTGCATGCAACATTCAGGTTTAACGAACATGTTTCGTATGTTTCGAAGTAGTGTTTCAGTTGTTATTTACATGATTAGGCATGTATGATTAGGATGCTTGATGATGCATGATATGCATGATTTGCAGTGCCTAAATGCTGGCATAACACCGGGGTGTTACAGCTCCCGCAGCCTCCGGTGGCCGGATCCGCTCGGTGGTGGCCGGATCCGCTCCCCCGGCATCCGATGGCCCGATCCGCTTGGTACGGTGGTGGCCGGATCCACTGCTCGGAGGAGAGGGAGGCGTTGCCATGCTTGGAGGAGAGGGATGGGTCATCGTGCACGGAGGCCACGCCGCCGGATCTGCCGCCAGAGAACTCCCCACCGGATCCACCGCCCGAGCGCTCCTCCTCGCCGGATCCACCGCTGGAGCACACCTCCCCGTCGGATCCATCGCCCAAGCACTTCTTCGAGGCCAAATCCACCACCAGAGGTCTCCTCCCCACCAGATCCACACCATGGTGGAGCCGTGGAGGGAGGGGAGGAGGGGCGTGGCGCCCCTAGCCGGATATTGGGTTTGCACTGGCCTCCTCTCCGGTGCCGTGCGACGAGGGAGGGAGGGAGAGACGGAGGGAGGAGGGGAGCCGTGCGTGCCGGCCCGTGCTCAGGATGGAAAAAGTGGTGGGTGCTGTCGGGAGGGAAAGGCACGTCGCTGGGCTGTGGGGAGGGAGGGGCGCGACTGCGGGGAGGGGAAGACTGAAGTGCGAGTAAAAACCTAAGTATGCCTTATATATGTGGCTTAGTTAATGGGCCAGCTAGGCTGCGGACCTTTTTCCGAGGTGGGCCTATTAACCGAGGTGGTTTTTTTAAGGTGACCGCCTCGGTTAATCAACCGAGACAGTTGCGTTAGGGCAACCGGCTTGGTTAATAGGCATTAACCGACACGGTTTTTTTAAGATGACCGCCTCGGTTAATGGATGGTTTTTTACGTTGCCCGCCTCGGTTAATAATTAACCGAGGAGGTTGTTGGCCGGGCTGCCCTGCCTCGAATAACCGAGGCGGGCAACCAAGCCGCCCACCTCGGAGCCCCATTTGTAAACGCCGTGCAAAAGAATTTGTGTAGTAGTGGTACATGATGATTTGATAAGAGCTCAGTGACTTTGTGTTGCCAAAAATACGAACAACCGAAGCACATTGAATGACATGAGCTCAAAGACTTCGCATTGCCAAAAATATGAACAACCGATGCAGAATGATTTGATAGAGCTCAGTAACTTCACGTCTGTAAGAATACATGCAACAGAAGCAAAAGGTGAATCTATGTTTTGCAAACTTTATATTATTTAATTTTGTAATCACCAACGACGTCATCAACTAGGCTTTCTCCAACATACTAATGAGGGGCTTTGCCTTCATCAACATCGAGTGCGAGTCGGCGCCAAAGTGATCTAAAATCGTGGAGGGGTTCATTTTCGTGACTACTCGCCCCCTCGCCACAAAAGATATGGGTCTGTGCGAAACAAATGTAAAAGCGTTGAGGGGCTCATTTCGTGACTACTCACCCCAAAAGGTATGGGTCTATGCAAAAGTAATCTAAATGCCTTGAGGGATCATTTCGTGACTACACGCCCCATCACCCCAAAAGATATGGGTCTGTGCGAAAGTAATCTAAAATCGTTGAGGAGCTCATTTCGCGACTCTTCGCGCCATCATCTCAAAAGTTATGGGGGTTGGCACCAAAGTAATCCAAAATCATCAACGGCCTCATTTCTCCGCTTCTAGCCCCCTCGCCTCAAAAAGTATAGGGTTGGCGCCAATCTAATCTAAAAAAACCGAGTGGCTCTCTTCACTATCTCTTGCGCCCATCTCGCCCCTACAAAAAACATAATAAAACACCAATGCGATCATACCAACACTAGATCCCGTCAGGGCATTCTCTTAAAATTGCATCATTCGCTCTTACTTTCGCTCCCCACTTCGCTATTGAAACTTTGGTGACCCACTGTTTGAGACTCTGTCGAGTTAAGGCGAGGGGCTTCATCACTGACTTCGGCATCATCAACTATGCCTTCGCCAACATTTTGGCAAGGGGCTTCACCACTGACTTGGGCGAACTTGACACTAACCAATAACCCAACATTTTTGGCAAAGGGACTTGCCACCGATTTTGACATCACCAACAACACATTTGCAAACATATCGGTGAACGTATAGTTCCTTCACCGATTTTAGCTTCATCGACAATGTGTTTGCCAACTCCCAGAGACGAGCTTTGACTTTGACATCATTGGCTACACCTTCATCAACATTTCGGCATGGGGCTTCGCCATCAGTTTCGTCATAATCGATGCTGCCTTCACCGTCAATTGGAGTGGGGGATCTCCATCTACAACATTTGTGACATCAACCATGCTTTCGTCATCTACTTCAAGCATGCGAAATAATTTCTCACAAGTGCCAGCCAAAAGGGGCTAGAGAGCGCATTGGACAAGCAATCCTCCCAAAGACAAAAGCGTATTGGACAAGCAATCTGCCCAAAGACAAAAGCCTTGCCTAGCACTTGTGAGTGAAAGCTTGAAGACGTGTCATAATCATCTACAACTACCTCGCCTACGTCAACTGCTTCGCTTACATTGAGTACATCAATGTCTTCGACGAGGGCTCAACTATGAAAAGAAGGTATCAAGGGCTCAAGGTCATACGAAGGAGCAAGCTGCCAAAGATAATGTCATGGAGGTCAAAGCGAAGGTTGAGACTGAATACTAGCTAAAGATGAAATCATCCATAGAATATCTTTGTATAGATGAGAGCTATGAGTCGTAGCTGAGTTGTAATTGGGCCACACTTAGTTATATGCAGCTATTGGGTCTTGTGCTTTCTATCAAAACCAAATAGATGAGGGGCTACTGTTGGGTGTGTGTTATATGTTAGGGACCCCATTAGTGTTTTACATGGCCCAATTACATAGCTTGGTGGCTTGTAAGATAATATTTAGGGTCCATTTGTAGCCCTAGAGGTTTTTTTGCAAAATACAAGCCCCATTAAGAGAAATAATGGAAACCTTCCCTCCCACCTTCCCTATAAAAGGGGGAGAGGGGGAAGGAGGAGAGGGACTCTTACCTCCGACTCATTTGACTTTCTTCCTCTCACTTTCCACACCTCTCTCATGTTTGATGTTGTACATCAACGAGTTGATAGGGCTACACTAGTGTATTGCAATTAATTATGGGAAGATAATGTAAGAACACAGTAAAACTAAGCAATTCCCACACATGATTTGTCAGTTTACCTTAGCAAGAGCCAAATCAAATTGCTTTTTTAGATGTAAATAGAGTGTAACTGGATTGAGTGTCTAATGAAATCACCGAGAGCATTTCTAAAAAATATTAATAATATCTACCCTTATGAAATTAAGTGACCTCTATCATTTTGTAAGCACCTAACCAATGTGTCTATTTGGAAAAAAAATATTCTATTAATTTTCATCTATCTTTTTTCCTCACTTATAATGATAGAAATATTATGTTTTGTTATAGTTATACCGTGTTAGATCTCAATGGGACGAGAATAGAAGTTCGAGACAGATGGCGACGATCAGTTTTAGACTATCGCCTTTGGTGCAACAATTTAGATAAGCGGTATGAATTTGAACATCATAATAGGAGAAGTTGTATCATACCACCTGAAGGGCATTTTCTCATCTATATGCATTATAATAAAAAGTGGTTATATGTTGTAATTGATGGGCCTTTTGGTTACTTGTATGGCTACATAAGAAGAAGTGTTGGTAAGACAAATGTGTTTCGCATTCGTGAAAATTATGAGAAGGAAAATCATATTCAACATGCAAAAAGATTGTCGTGAGATGGAGGGTATGAGCGCGCCCAGCTAACAAGGATGTGGCGAGTTATTAATCCTAATTTTTTTTAATATGATGCATCAGTATATTGTAGAGGAAGAGCATGCACCCCAATCTAAGGAAGTCAAAAGGTCCATTGAAACTTTTATAGTGCATTTTACAGAAGCTAGGAAGTCGGATAAGCTATATATCGGCATCCTGTACAGAAACTATAGAGTTGGGAATCGAACGGGCGCCAAAGCAATCTTAGATGCAAGAAGATGGAAAACAAAAAGCATGACTACTGCAAAATCTGCAATAAAAGCAAAGAAAACTCTTACAAATCTGTGGCTTATGTAAAGGCCAAACAATAAGAGTGGGCATCTCCTCCTCAAGAATATTCCTATGCAATTGATAAAAGATGGACCCTTGATCCTTTGTGGACAGAAAATGAACTCAAAGAGAGCCATAAACTTGATTTGGATAAAATTGGGAGTTTCTTACTGAGTGTTTCACTAGATTTTCTGTCACAAACATTGATGGGAGTACAAGAAAACTGCTACATAATGCTTATATGAGCACGAATGACCTCATGGGAGACAAGGTAAATCTCATTTAAATTTTAAATATTGTTACATATCATTTGACTTAATGAAGCATATGTTGCTTCAGCTCTAGTTTTCATTTTGAATATATCAATAAGTAAAATTGTCTATTTTCCATTGACTTAATGGTATGAGTATGACTACCAATCAGTGGTGTGGGCGATGGTAGACTTCCTAGCTATTCTTGATCCAGCACCATCAAACCTAATACATTTAATAAACATGTGAGCCACCTTAACGAAATTTATTCTGATCATGGCGAGAACTACCTGTCCCCGTCAAGTTTAGTGTAAATGGAAAGCTTCCCTTCTAGATTGTGTTTTAGGTTATGAGTTCAGAGGAAACCTAAGAAAATACTTATCTTTTGCGCAAGGGCATCAACACATAGTGTGCCCTACTCTTCCCACTATCAAACCTCCCCTTCAATGTGAATTCACCATCAAACTTCTTAACTTGCAAAAAAAGGACACTAAAGCTAGGCGGCATATCAAAAATTTCCACTTCATCCTCCATATTCTCAAACACCCCATCTTCTTTTATAACACTTCCTCCATGAAACAAACAGACTAAACAATCTATCTACTAAAGCATTTGAGCAAACTACATCAAGTCTTAGAAATCGTTGCAACGAACATAACATATAACTACTAACTACATATAACCTATACATACTAACTAAAAATAACATAAACTAACTAACGAAATAACTAAATATAAACTAATCTAACTAAATATAGACTAAACATTAAACCTACAAATATAACCTATATTGCTCTGCATGTAAACTAATTTAACTAACTACACTAACCATACTAACTATACTAATAAAAACTAACTATACTAACTATACTAAAATATATCTAACTATACAAACAAAAACTAACTATACCAACTAACTGTACTAATCTAACTAACTAATAAAACTAATTTCCAAACGTATTTGATCTACCTAAATTTTCCTACAAACCCTAAGTACCATGAATCGTCTTGAAATCAACATGGAAACAAGAAATTGAAAGCGGGACTACCTGGCCTATGAAGGGGGAAGCTTGGGGGTTCACCTCACCCCACTCAGTCCCGATGGCGGAGAGGGCTGCCAGTAGCTAGGGGGCGGCAGCGGCAAGGGGAGTGAGAGAGGGAGGCCGAGGGGAGTGAGGGAGGGAGGCGGAGAGGGCCGCCGGTGGGGGCAAGGGCGAACAGCGGCAGGCAGTCGCAATGGCTGGTCACGGTGGACAGAGAAGGAAGAAGAGAGGGAGAGAGGGAGGAAGGCCCGTGCGCAGCTTAGTATTCCCCCTGCCTCGCTAGGCGGGTTGGCGTGGCAGGGGACGCGCCCGTGTCAATGGAGTGGCAGGTGCCATGGCCGTGTCGATGGCGTGGCAACACGCTGCCACGTTGGAAGCCCTATGCTTGGTTTGGCTAATTAAGACAACCTAGTGGACTAACCCTTTGCTCTAAGTGATTTCATGAGATAGGTTGGTCCACATCCGAGGATTGAGCAAGATGCACTCAAGGTGATCAAGATGGACACATGATGATGATCAAGTGCTCGGTCTTTGGAAAAGAAGGAAAGAGAAAAATAAAATCCTATGGGTTTAAGGCAAATGTATACATATGGATTTTGTTTTGCCAGTCAAGACGCAATAGAGTGCATGATCGGATTTAGGCTAGATGGCCATATTATTAAGAGGGTAGCTTGAGAGTTAGCCGCTTGAAAGGAGGCGCTTGGGTGCTCTCGGTGTTGCTGATCAGAATGCACTGGTCGTGTCCAGTGCCACACCGGTTGTGGGCACCGGTCACGGGTGCTAGGGTTTCAGTCTGTGTAGTTTTTAGCCAAGCACTGGCATGCCCGGTGTGCACCGGTCAAAGTGCACCAGTCATGGGTTCTAGAGAGCTTGCAGCTCGATCGTGCGGTGTTCTAGGCACCTGTCATCACTGGTGTGGGTATAGAAGTCCAACAGGCCGGCCTAGCCCGGCACGACACGGGCTCGTGGTAGGCACGGCCCGATGGGGTTCGGGCCGGCACGGCACGTCGTGCCTACTGGGCCGTGCCGAGGCGGGCACCGTGATTGACCTATGGCCTAGGCACAGCCTGCTGGGCCATTTATTGGGCCAGGCTGGCCCGAGAAGCATGGCCAGTCCAGCGTGCTGGGCCAGCCCAGACCCACGATGAAGCGCGAGCAGCCAGAGAGAAAGGGAAGGGGAGCAAGCGCGAGCAGCCGGAGATGCAGTGGCCGCCGGCGACCTTGCCCTTGGGGCCCTTGACACCGGCGAGGAGATGGAGGGGGCATCGGCGTCCGTGGCATAGAGGTGGGAGGGGAAGGGAGTTAGGAGCACGGTGCTCTGGATCTCTGCCCGAACACGCCCACCGGGTCTCTGCAGCCCACGAAACCCCCCGCCGTCACGGCCATCGGAGTGGAGGTGGGGAGGGGGCGTCCGCGTGGGGGTGCGGCATCGGCGCCCGTGCGCGAGGGCCGAGGGGAGGGAGGGGCGTCCCGCGTGGCACCGGCAGCGCATCCGGGGCCTAGATCCAGGACCGTGCGCGAGGGACGCGGAGGGGAGAAGCTACAGCTTGCGGCGCTGCGCGAGTGATGCCAGAGGGGGAGTGGCAGCCACGGCAACGGCCACCTGCGGGGGCTTGCTGGCGCCCATGCGCCGCCATCCTGCCCACGCTGTTCATCGGTCGGTGCGCCGCGCCATCGCGAGAGAGAGAGGGGAAGGTGAAAGCAGAGACGGAGGATGGGACCAGCACGCCGCCACATTGGGAGAGAGGGAGAGGAAGGGACGACGGGGGCAGAGGCGGCGGGAGCGGGAACGGTGGGGGCGGGGGTCGTGGGAGGCTCGGCTGGCGCGCCTCATGAGAGAGCGAGAGAGGGAGCGGATGGGAGAGTTTTTTGTTTTGTTTTTTGTTTTTGTTTTGCGATGAGGAGGGGGAGTGCTGGAGAGGTGGGAGATATTTTTGTGGAGGGGGATTTCTTGGCGACGTGGACGAACGGTGACCACGGAAAGGATTCTGGGCGACGTGGCTCGTTGTATGATTTTAGGGCGACGTGGCCGCTGTCTCCTGTCCTGCCGCGGTGCAACGTAGGTTTAACAGGGAGAATATATGAGGGGAGTAGGCCGGCCTTGGGGAGGGGAGGAGTGAGGAGGGGGAGGGGGAGGCCGGGTCGCTGCCGGGCCAACCATCGAAGGCCGGGCCATGCCGTGCCAGCCCACAGGCCTGAGCAGCGGCCCAGGCACGGCCTGCTCTCTCGGGCCAGGCCAGCCCGGGCCCACTAACCATCAAGCCATGCCGTGCTTGGTCTGGACCAAAATTGCATGCTTCGTGTCGGGCCGCCGTGCCTCGGGCTGCATGGACATTTATAGGCGTGGGGTTCTAGATAGCTTGCAAATTGGCTCCGAGGGCGGTTCTGTGCACCGGTCGCCTCACCGGTGTGGGCGTCCAGAGAACATGTAAATCAACTGAGCAAACGCTAACATGCACTGTCATCACCAGTAACTTAACCAATGGCACATCGGTTGTCTGACAGTGCAGTAACGGCTAGTTTTTCGAACGTTGGAGTTAGCCGTTGGGGTTGCACCAGTCGTCTCCGGTGTGGCAACCGGTGCACTTGCAGCCAGCTCATCAAGAGGTACGAGTTGGCTCTTTGGCTTGGGGATATAAATAGACCACTTGGCTGCCCATGGCCATTCTCTTGGGCCCTGATTCAGTTGTGCAAAAATATCTCCCACCTCCACAAAAATATCTCCCACCTCTCCAGCAAAAGAACACAATCCACTCACTTGCATCACTTTGGATCACATTTGGAGTGAGATCGAGAGACTCTAGTGCCTTGGATTGAGTTCTTGCATCTTGTGGCACTAGGAAGGGTGAGTTGGGCTGGTGGTGCTCTTGTTACTCTTGGTGATTGCCGTCGCCTAGCTAGCCCAGAGCTTGTGGGATCGTTGAGGGGCTTTGGTGATTGTTGCCGGCTCCGATCATTCGATTGTGAAGGGTTCTTGTAGTTATTCCCCACGGGAGATTCACGAAAAGCAACTATATTGAAATCATGGGCTTGGAAGTGCTCTCTTGGGTGGTTCTTACGATGCCCAAGTGTTGGGCTTGGCGTGTGATGCTAATTTGCGCAAGAATCACCGGGTTTGTACTCACCACAACCTGGACGTAGGTTGCTGGTAAGCAATCAAACCACGGGGATAAATCTTGGTGTTCATATTGTCTCTTGCCCTGCTCGGTTTGCTCACTATCACACTTATATTTACTTGTTCATACTCATATTGTGTGGTAGTTGCTTGTGTAGACTAGAATAGCATAGGGCTAGTTGTAGTTGTAATTAGTTGCAATTATCTTGTTTAGTAGTTTGTGCTAGTTGTAGCTAGTAGTGATAGTTGCTAGCATGTTTGATTGGGTGAAATCAACCTAGAGATCATAGCAACTAGAATTGTGTACGAGGCTTTTTTCGGCTGACGCAGCGGGTGCTCGCAGGGGCATTAAATGGATGGGACAGCCTGCCAGAGGGACGGTCGAGGCGGAGGCGACGAGGACACGGGACGAGCCCGGCCTCGGGCGAGGCGGAGCGGGATCGGGACCTCCGAGACCCTGACCGGGGGCCTCAGGCGAGGCGAAGATTTGGTCCGAGACCAGATTCGACCGAGCCGGCCTCGGATTATGAGTTTTTTTGGCTTTTGCTTAGGGTATCCTTTTTACGGTACCCGACAGTAAGAACTACATGAACATTCATACTTTGATATTATTATTGTATAGGTAGATATGTAGAAACTAAGAACAGAAGTATATAGTAGATATAAAGATTATTGATATGAACTCCCACCATTTCAAATTATAAGACACTTTGTATTTTCTACGTACATAATTTTTACTATGCACTTAGATATACACTATGTATATATACATTGTTAATTAAAGCAATGCATTTAATTATAAAAGTTTAAACATTTTATAATTCGAAACGGAGTAGGCAGGAAGGAAGAGGAGGAGAGAACTGGATGCGTCCAGGGGTTGGATCGGAGGGGCGGCGGTGATCTTCGGACGCCGATGTAATTGAGAGAGATAGACGAGCCAACTCTTGCAATGGATTTACGTGAGTTCGTGACACGTACGTGTCCCTGTCCATCTGCTCTTCCAATACACGTGGATACAGGTACAGCATCAAGGTACTTTACACTAATCCATATATCATCAGGCCTGACCAAGACCAACCACTATCACACTCGATGACCAAGGGTGTGGGTGTGGTTTCCGAGCACCCACTCCCTCTTCTTGTTCCTCGTCTCCAGCGGTATGAGGTGGCCGGCGGGCCTGACGGGTCCTCAGCGCGGCGTCCTGCGGGCCAACGCGAACGCGTGCTCGTTCCGCCTCCACTGCCGAAGGGCTGCCGGCCGCGCGCCCGGCGTCTAGCACGGTGACCACCTGGCTGCTCCCCCTCCTCCCCAGTTCGCCTGCACGCTGCGACTTAGTCGTGGGCTCCTTGGGCGGGGCCTGGACCCGTCGTCGTTGGCTCTAGGCACGGTCACCTGCCGGTGCGCGCCTCCCACTGTCGCGGGCGAGTCCGACAATGGCTCCGCGCGGTGTAGCGACGACCGGCAACCCTCCTCCGTCTAGGCGCGGACGCTTGCCAGCGCGCGCCTCCTACCGTCGCGGGCGAGTCCGGGAACGGCTCCGCGAGGGGTGGCGGCGGCCGGCACCCACCCCTACGCGCCTCCCACCGTCGCGGGCGAGTCCGCGGACGGCTTCGTGAGGTGTGGCGGCGGCCGGCACCACCCCCATCCAGGCGCGAACGACTGCCGGTGCGCGCCTCCCACCGTCGTGGGCGAGTCCAGGAACAGCTCCGCGAGGTGTGGCGGCGGCCGGCACCACCCCCATCCAGGAGTGAATGACTGCCGGTGCGCGCCTCCCACCGTCGCGGGCGAGTCCGAGTACGGCTCCTTGAGTTGTGGCGGCGACCGTCACCCCCTCCACCGTCCAGGTGCGGACGCTTGCCGGTGCGCGCCTCCCTCCGTCGCGGGCGAGTCTGAGTACGGCTCCGTGCGGTGTGGCGGCGACCGGCACCCCCTCCACCGTCCAGGTGCGGACGCTTGCCGGTGCGCGCCTCCCTCCGTCGCGGGCGAGTCTGAGTACGGCTCCGTGCGGTGTGGCGGCGACCGGCACCCCCTCCACCGTCCAGGTGCGGACGCTTGTTAGTGCGCACCTCCCTCCATCACGGGCGAGTCCGAGTATGGCTCCGTGCGGTGTGGCGGCGACCGGCACCCCTCCACCGTTCAGGGGCGAATGCTTGCCGGTGCGTGCCTCCCTCCGCGGGGTGTGGCGGCGACTGCCCCCCTCCATCCAAGTGCGGACGCTTACCGGTGCGCGCCTCCCACTGTCGCGGGTGAGTCCGACAACGGCTCCGTGTGGTGTGGCGGCGACCGGCACTCCCCCTTCGTCCTGACGCGGTCGTTCGTCGATACATGCACCTTCCTCTGTCGCTGGTGGGTCAACAAGAGTTCCAGCAAAAGGTTCTGGGCGAAAAGCTCCGCTCAGATCAATCTGAGCCAGCAACGATGATCTCCTTCTTCAAGGCGTCACTGCAGAACCTCTTGTTGCCGCTTCTCCGTGATCGGCCCGTTTCAACCCCTCGGCATAAGGCTCGGGCGAAAACCTTGCCAGGCTCCTGAGGTGTCGCCTTTTGTTGCTTGGCTGACGATGATTACGCCGCGGCGTCATCCACCTCGCTGGAGGCATCATCAAATGAGCTCCTATGTCTCGGTGTTGTAGTTTTTCTTTTCTCTTTTAATTGTATCCGTGGATCTGCCACAATCTAGCCCTTATACTATGGTCGTTGTTCTGGTTTTACATTTTTGTACCTCTATAATCAGGGCTCGGATTAGCTCCTGATTTATGCTTTGTATCCTGAACTTTTGTTCTGATCTTGGGGGGGCGCGGGGGTGTTACAAGTATTAAAACTGATAGTAGCTTAGGATCGTGACGCAAACATTGCATATTTCCTGTCCGTCCATCAGCGTCGTATTTAATTTGCCTGAATGCGTAACTAGTGACGCTCACGCGTTGACGTGCTCCAAATGAAATCCGCTTCTGTCTGTCCTATTCGGCTAGTATTAAAGTCGACTGATAAGCCGGTTTTGACTGATTTATTGTGAGAAAAAATATTGTAGATTTTAGCTGATAAGTTCAGACGAACAAGTCCAATTAACTAGACCATGGGGCCTGTTCGCTGGTTGGTGTTGATGCTGATTTTTTTTTAGAGGAAAACATTGTTGACTGACTGGTTTGGGTTGACTGAAACCAATCAGCGAACAGGCTGCATGTACACTTTCAGCCCTTACCATTTGAAGATATTATATTATATATACACCAGCCGGGCACCGCTGAGTCGTCGCTGTCTGTCCATCAGCGTCGGATTTTAACTAATCCTTACACTTTGAGCACCTGACCAACGCAAGATAGTACTAAATAAGTCGTTACACATATTGATCAAATACAGCATTGAGACCAAGATAGTACTTAATATTGTATGTAGATGCAATGATGTATATTGATCAAATACAGCATTGAGACGAAGTATCAAATTAATATGGATGTAAAATACCGCCCTGTTCGCTTGGCTTATAAGTCGTACTTTTTCAGCCAACGAACAATATTTTTTTCTCACAACAAATCAGCCAATAATACTTTCAGTCATGACTTATCAGCCAAGCCAGTAGGGCATACATGCATATCAATCAAGAAACAGTCTATTCATTTGGCTGTGGCTTGTCGTAAACAATCGTAAATTTCTAGCCGGAATAGGATTTTTCTCTCACATAAACCAGCCAGCCGTACTTCTTCATGAACCAGCAATGAAACGAATGGCTGAAAATAGGTACGTGTATATATATATATATATATATATATATATATATATATATATATATATATATATATATATATATATATATATATATATATCTTTCTTTGCTTTGACATCGATCGGCTGCTGCGACGTCATCTCCGTAACCGTAAACGTGCGATCCGTCATCCGTCCTGCATGTTTCCTCGCTGGCTGTTGCGTGCGCGGCCAGGGCCGCGTCTTAGGCCGCGTTTAGTTGCACCGATTCGGCGCCGACAAAAACGCTGTATCTACAGTGTGTTTTGTTTCTATTTGGTAATAATTGTTCAATCGTTGACTAATTAGGTTCAAAACGTTCGTCTCGCAAAGTACAACCAAACTGTGCAATTAGTTTTTGATTTCGTCAATATTTAGTACTCCATACATGTATCGCAAGTTTGATATGACGGAGAATCTTCTTTTTGCATAGTGTCAAAGTTTAAAATTGGTGGGAACTAAAAACCCCCTTATATATAATTCAAATCCTGGGAATGTGTGCTCTTGAAACTGGGGGTTCTGATTTTGTCGTTCGGTCTGTTCGCTAGTTAGTTTTTGGCTGATAAACTCGGCTGGTGCTGGTTTATTATGAGAGGAAAATACTATTGGCTAGTGCTGGTTTATTATGAGAGGAAAACACTGTTGGCTAGCTAATAAGCTCTGACTAAAACCAACAAACAAACAAGCTGGATGTTTCCTGGGGTTCTGCTTCCTTTGGTGGACGGATGGATGGATGCATGCATGCATGCCGCTCGTTTCTAACCGCCCGATTAGGCGGGCGGGCCGTTTTTTTTATTCATTTATTTTTTGCAACTGATGAAATCGGGATTTAGGATTACGCCGCTCATCGATTTTGGCCACTGCTTTTGTTGATCCAACAACTCGGATCTGTCAATTTGTTCTGTAATTGAAATCTGTCACCTGATGTTGCAGCCCATTTTTAGCCCGTTTGCTAGCTGCTACTCTGATGTTGCAGCCCAGCATATCGGGGCTCCCTTCTCTTGGGCCTTTTTTTTTGTGACTTTGCGTCTTGTCAGTCTATCTGATCCGATTATAGCCAAACTCGGGGATGCGAGATTACTTGTCGTACCTTTGTCCTTCTCATAAAAAAAACTGTCTACTGCACAACTATATATTTTATATAATTTCAACATATAAATTTTTTTGCGCTCTAAGATTAAGATTCAACAGCTTCCATCCTTCTTCTACCTCTAGCCTTTTTCTACCTTAAGACAATCACAAGATCACAGATCCACATATCACAAATCACATATCACATAAAACAATTTTTTATCTATGGAAGGACAAAATACAAAGAGGTTGATTCCATTGCCTGCCCGTTCGTGAATAAGAAATACACGTGTGCTGGTGCACTGCTGCGTCGCAAATACACGTGTGCTGCCCGTTCGCGTCGCGTCATGGGTCTCCTGGCCGGTGTTGGTGCACTGCTGCGCGATAAGAAAGCGCACTGCCTGACGGACGCAGATCTGACGACGCAGACAAACCGAGGCAACAATCCGGTGGACTAAAATCCATGTGTTTTTTGTTGATAAAACATACGTGTGTTATATAGCATTTCTGTAAAAAAAACTTTTCGTAACTTTGTGTTGTGATTTTTTTTAAAAAAATCATGGATGTTGAATTAGATGGATGAATCTAATACACAAACTAATAAGAATCAAATAAAGGGAATATTACCATGTTCCGTCCTAAATTATTAGACGTTTTGGCTTTTCTCGATACATACTAAAAGCAATATATCTATAAAAGCCAAAACGTCTAAATATACATAGATATGTATATAGATATACACTATGTTTAGATACATACTAAATCCATCCCAAATTATAAGATGGATTAAATAAGTTTTTGCTATGCACATAGATATACACTATGTCTAGATACATAGTAAAAGCAATGTATCTAGAAAAAACAAAACGTCTTATAATTTGAAACGGAGGGAGCATTTTTCTAATGCATATTTGATCAAAGTCAAAGCAAAGTTTGACTTCAAGAGAAGTCGTAACATGTCTTAAGAGAGGGGAATGATACGAGTAGTGTGTACTTGTCTTGTATCGTAGCCTCATAGATAATGGGATTTCATGTCCTTGTTTTCAGGATTCAGATAATCACAGGTGTCAGAAACAGTTTCATTTTCATGAAACTTATTTCATCGCACAAAACTTTTAGCATCTCTTTCTTTATTTATACTATATCATGTTAACATATTTAATGCAATTAGAGAATGCGCGCTAGCTCTTCTACTCAAGTAGTAGAAGATTTGATTGATTCTTTATTACTTGTTTCGCCAGGAAAAAGTCCACGTTGTCCTGTACTCGTCAACACCAAAGCAGGCTGGGCTCAGTTTCATGGATGGTACTACATATATAACTTACCATGCATGATACGTATTGTTTTTCCCCCAGGGGAACGAAGATATATTTTATTTTTTATTTTTTTGATGGAATATATATATATATATATATATTTATTTATTTACTCATTAACGTTAATGTTTTATGCTACACTTTGCCATCTAACCTTGTCAACCATTTGATTGATATTGAAGGTGCTAAAAATAAAGAGTATTAGCTAAAGGTTTGTTTATATATGCTATCAGCTGCAGGAACCATTTGTTGTTTGTTACTACAAATTAGGTGGCCTAAGGCTAGTCTCAGTGGTAGGTTTCACCTCCTAGTTTTCAAGACATGACATTAAGAATGAAACATGGCCTCTCAATGCACAGTTTCATTTCATGGTTTCATATGGTAGCTTTAGCATTTAATTCGTATACTGTGTTGGGATCAAATGTTGTATGCAAACTATGTAGCCTTTTGCGTCAGTTTGCACACTTAAAAAATACAGTTTGCATGGAGGAAAGAAACAAGTATAAAAAAAGATTGACATCAGACTTCGATGGCAAAATAAAACGCCTATGCAAAGTTCAGCAACATTCAGCAATAGAGACGGCTAGGCAACATTCAGCAATAGAGACGGCTACATTTAACGTTTTTTTTCCAGTAGCCTGTATTTAGTCGGCTGAAAAAGCATTAGGTGACCACCTAATCAATGAATGGAACTGTTATCAAAATAGAATGACAAGCATCAGGTGCACACAAGCATCAGGTACTCTGAACTCATTACCAAGTGACCAAATCAAATAAAACGGCTGATATCAAATGATCATAGATCCTATCAAACCATAGATATGCTGAAGCGGATACAATGCCATACTACTAACTGTCAAACCATGGAACTGAGTGGTTCTGGGGAGTAGAAATGTACTCTTCTCTGATAAGAGAGAAACCACACAAGCATCAGGTGCACACATGAGCTTTCGGTTCAGATAAGAGAGAAACCATACAAGTATGGCATTGTATAACTCTGGGAGATTTCTGGATAGTCACATTCACACATGATAAAATATAGATAACACTCAACTATATTTTCATTCAGATAAAATGCAGATAGATTTTCATTTCAGAGATAAAAAATTCAGATAGCCTCTCTCTCTCAATTCACTTCTTAAACATTCAGGCCAGTAGCAGCAACCATCACTGTAACAGAAGTTAACCATATGAGCTACAGAGCTAAGCTTCGAGCAACCATCACTTCATATGGCTGTTTTCACAGGATTCATATGGTTGCTTTCACCCTGCAGAAACAAAAATAGTTGAGCATGAGCTCTCAGCCTAAATTGCAGCATTTCATATTCAGAGATACATGAGAATCACTTGTAGAAATTCAGAACTAACCTTAGTCGGCAAACAATTTTTCTCAGTCTTAGATATTGCTCTGTCTCGGTTAGCCTGTGAAAACAGAAACATCAAGCTCCAGTTTGATTTTAACCATCGCACATCCTAACATTTTTACAGTCTCTGTCGATAACTCTTTGTGCTACTGAAACCAAACAAATGAGCATACAACACATAGAGAGGTTCGTGAGCTGCATCTACATGTGTCTGTAGAGACATCCAGCATGTATGAACAGCTACTTGCATATGCATCTGATCGCAAAAAAAGCTACTTGCAGGCATTTTTCTACACTAAAATCAACTACTTGCAGGCATGAATTTCTACATCTCTACACATCGAAATCAATAATGCAAAAGATAGTCACAAGTACCAGATATATGTGCACGACCACCAAACTTATTCCAAATATGTTCCACCAAATCATTCTTAAGTCGGCGATGAGCCGATTGATCTCGAATAGAAGTATCTTTTTCTAAAACTCTCTCTAACAGAACATTCTGATCAGGAGAGAATTCCGGTTCTTGAACGGTTGATGAACTAGGAGGCACATTTAGATCTAGATTTTCTTCAATAATGTCCTTTTCCTTCTCATCTTCAACTATTATATTGTGAAGTACGATGCAAGCTAGCACAACATCACAGAGTACACCTCGGTCATATAGACGAGCTGGTCGTTTTAAGATGCAAAATTGACGCTGCAATACACCAAAGGCTCTCTCGATATCCTTTCTTGCCCCTTCTTGTTCCTGTGCATACAACTTCTCCTTCTTAGTGATAGGGAGTCGTATTGACTTAACGAATACTGCCCATTTAGGGTATATTCCATCAGCAAGAAAATAGCCAGTGTTGTATTGATTCCCATTTACCATGTACTGGACTCTAGGAGCTTGTCCTTTTAGCTCATTGATAAATACAGTAGATTAGTTCAAAACATTAATATCATTGTTAGAACCCGCTACTCCAAAGAATGTATGCCAAATCCAAAGATCACGTGATGCCACAGCCTCAAGAATCAGCGTCGGCACTTTCTGATCACCACGAGTGAACTGACCCTTCCATGCATTTGGGCATCTTTCCCATTGCCAATGCATGCAATCAATGCTGCCGAACATACTAGGAAAACCTCGTGTTTCACCAAGTTTGAGTAGACGTTCAGTATCTTCCATAGTGGGGCGTCTCAGATATCTCTCACCAAATACATCTCTAACCCCTTTGACAAAATTCTTCATCGCCTCCATTGTGGTAGTCTCTCCTATCTTCAAGTATTCATCTAGTTCATCTGCAGAACTACCAGTAGCCAATTGGCGAATAGCTACAGTACACTTCTGTAGTGGACTAGACATACGAAATCTTCGGCGAAAAAATTTGAAGGATAAAGAGGATTTTCTGAGAAATAATCATTAACTAGTTTTTGATGTGCTTCCTCCGTGGCCTCTTGATGTGCTTCCTCGGACGGAATCGATGGTCAGAAGCCTCTTGTTGTAGACATTCAATGGTGTACTGTACGACCACCGTGGCTTCATTGAGAACATCATCTATGATCTGACCCTCAGCAAGGAACTCATCCAATGAGTACAGAGGATGTTGACTTCCATCAGGGTTGTCATTTTCCTCAGACATCCTCAAAGCTATGCACTAGAATGAGTACAACTCGTTGGCAAAAGAATGTGAAAGAGAGAAGGCCTTCGTGTGAGCAAAAGAGAGAAGGCTGAGGTGTGTATATATAGGTTCATATGCAGCAGTTTTCACACCTAATGTACATGTGAACACTGCCATGCGTGCACTAGATGTGAAACTGCCAATCAAGTGCAGCATTCACACATATATAGGGCTGCGGGAGTACACATATAAAGGGCTGCATTCACACATATATAGTGCAGCATTAAGTCATAAAATATATAGTGCAGCATTAAGTCATAAAATAAAGTGCTGCATTCACACATATATAGTGCTACATTCACTGGCTATATAGTGCAGCATTAAGTCTTAAAATAAAGTGCTGCATTCACACATATATAGTGCTACATTCACACAAATATATAGTGCAGCATTAAGACTGAGAACTAACCTTAGTCAGCAAATAACTTTTCCTCAAGCTTACGTAATGCCTTCTCTCGGTTAGCCTTTTGATCTTCAGACATGTGACTTGTATCTTGATTGAGCAAGGAATTGTAGACCTCAAACATCCTTGCTTCCTTTTGCTCCTTTGCTGCCTTTAAATTTGCGTTTGATATCTGAATTTGTGCTTCCGTAACCTTTTCGCACTCCACCTTCCGATCTTGCTGCACCTTGATAATTTTCTCAATATTGTTTCCAAGGATGACAATTCCTTCCATAACATTATCCTTCTTGCGCTTTCCACTACGCTCAGCCTTTGCTGCTTCTCTACCAATGGGACGTGACTGTTCTTCTAGAACATCAACTATCTCAGTCTTGTCTTTCTCTTTTTCCTCAAACTGTGCACACCATTTGGGCTCCTCTTTTAATATCTTCCACCAATGCACCAACGAAAAACGCTTTCCAAACCTTTTACATATATCTTACATGCCTCTTCCTCTAGCATGTCGTCGGAGTATCCGCTTGTATGCATTTGAGTTACCTTAGTCCAAGCGTCATTGAAATCGGTGATCGATGACTTCAGCGTGACCAAAGGAACCTTCAATTGGTTTATTTCCTTCTACGCTTCCCATTCCCTTTCCTGTTAAACTCCTCAGTGATTTCCTTCCAAAATGTATCAAATTTCTTGTCATTACCCCTAATTGGGTCTTTTGAAACATTCAACCAAGCACTGGCCTACAAAATACGAAATAAAAAAATATGAACAAATCAAGTATTGTACCAAACACTGGCCTACAAAAAGGAAAATAAAAAACTGATCAGTTACCAGCCTCGTTTCTTCGTCATGAGTCCAATATCTTTTCTTTACTGCCCTATTTGCCTCACTATTCTTTCCCTCCTCAATGTCAATATTCACCGTCTCGTTTGTTGAAGTGCCTTGTTTCACAGCTTAGGGTGTTACTGTTCCATAGGCACTTGGTGGTGGTGGTGGAGATATTGGGTTCACGTTCATAGTCTGACCAACAAAATGAAAATTTTCTCCTGACATGTGTGGGTGCAGCGGATAGTGTGGTTGTTGAAGGAAATTTACAAAACCACCAGGTGGATAGACCCTGAAGTTTTCACACAATTAAAAAACCAGAAATACTAATTGCAGGCATCAATCTATACATCTCTACACACTGAAATCAACTAATTGCAGGCATATTCATCAAAACAAAAAATACTAATTGCAGGCATAAATCTATACATCTCTACACATCGAAATCAACTGATTACCATGGATCTGGGGCTTGCTGGTTTCCATGTTGAGATAGAAAATTTGGGGACATGGCTCCCATCTTGCTCCTTGCGGTGGCCACGGCTTGGAAGAAGGCACACCAGGGAAGGAAGAAGGCGCATCAGGGGCAGATGTCGGTGCTCGACCCAGTGGCGGCTCTAGGGCGGACGGTGCTGGCGGACCCGGTGGCGGCGCTAGGGCGGACGGTGGTGGCGCAGCGGCCGGCGGCACTCCTGCTACTTGCGGTGGATATGAAGACGGCAAAGCAGGGGCCGGCGGAGAAGAAGCCGGAGGGGCTATCGGCGTAGGAGAGAACGTCGTCTTCATTCCAAGGCGGCTGCCTCCGCGCCCTTTCCCTCCTTTGTCTCGCCGCCCGGAGCTACGGCCAACATCCATGGTGCTGAATCTAGCGGCCAGGGCGGGATGGGGAAGGAGAAGAAGGCGCACGCGGGGAAGGAGGAAGAAGAAATCGCGCGCGAGGCGGGAGGAATCGCGCGCGCGGCGGGGAACGGGGCGGGAAGGATTGGATCTTCGCGCCTGGAGCACGGGATCGGTGGGATGAAACTCTCCCCTCTCAATGCGGGTATCGTGGGGTTACCGAGAGCTTGGAAACAGAGCTGGCGAGTGTCATGGCAATGAAACGAACTTGTTCTCTCTCCTCACCATTTCATGCAAAAAGTGTTCCCATGATGATGTGTCACCCTAATTAATGTGCATGACACTCCCATAACATCCCCATTGAGACTGGCCTAAAAATAGTCATGCCACGCCACTAGCTAGTCCTTAACCCATTAACTAGACACAACACTACCTACCAAGCAAGCGATAATAGTTCATCACTAGACATTAGTTTAGTATCCAAACATGCACCACTCATTGTAGTTAGCAGGCAAAATTTTTGTTTCTCCAAATCTGTCAAAGCATCCCTTACCTTTTTGTTTAACTTGTTTTTTTCTACGAAGGTACTGCCGGTCCACTGTCAGGACAAGTACAGCACACTGATTCTGGAGCCCATAATTCACTTCCGGGACTTGAGATAGATCTCGAGGCAAACCATCCGGTCCCAACCGTCGCCGTATATGTTAGGTGGCTGTTCATGTTCTTTGCCTTTATTGTTAAGCAGGCCGAGTGCGTCGGCTCCAGAGTTCATAACTGTTGCACGGTGTGTGTGATCTTCTTGCTCATTTTCTCCACATGCTTATTTAATTTTATTCACAGTCCATATATATTACTAGCTTATATTATTATTTTATTTGGAAAATATATATCCAGGTTGTCATGGCTCACTGCGCACCAGCCGACCAGGTCGAGGAGCTGCAGGAGCGTTGCTACAAATACTCCCAGAAAGCCTTCGAGACCTGAACATTTGTCGCACTACGTAAAAAAGTCATATATCCACCACGTTATCTACAGATGCCAGTACAAACGCGTGTCTGTAATAAGTCGTCGACCGGGGTCGCCAATCCGGTGGCGTCAACACACGTCTGTTATAAGCGCTTACTACAGACGCGTGTTAGTAACAAATGTAGACGACACATCACAGACACGGATAGTTAACACGCGTATGTAGTTCATGGTTGGGACGCGTCTGTAACATCCGTTGTTACACACACACGCACAAAAGAACACCGCGTCACTTGGTTGTCCCACGGACCCGAAAAAATTATTCACTCTAGCCTATGACCGAGCCCTCACGTCCGCTCCCCGACTCCAGCCCCACGTGTCCCCGAGTCCCGACTCCAGTCCCCTCCTCCTCCTGTGTCGCCCCCCCCTCTCTCTCTCTCTCTCTCTCTTGGCGGCTGGCTCTGGGCACGCGGACGGCGGCGGCGGCTAGATCCGGACGTGCGGACGGTGGCGCCGGCTGGATCTGGACGCACCATCCCTGTTGACTCATCTCTCTCTCTTCTCTCTCTCTCTCTCTCTCTCTCTCTCTCTCTCTCTCTCCTCTACTCAAGTTCTCTCGGCTTCACAGCGACGCGGATGCCCAGCGCGGGCGGCGCCGGCATCACAGCGCGGGTGGCGCCAGCTGCAGGATCCGGGCGCGGGCGTCTGGATTCGAGTGTGGTGGGATCCTAGCCCGGGCGGCGGCGACGGTGAGATCCCGACATTGGGGCGACGGTGGCAGCAGGATCCAGGTGCGTGGCCTATAACCCAGCCATCTCAAGTCTCCTCCTCCATGGTGCTCCGCGTGCTAACGGGTAACCCTAGCCACGCCTGTGATGCCCCAAACCCTAGCTGCATTCTGGATCAAGGGGTCCATTACCTATATATATAGTTCATGGATATCATTTGGGTAATCCTAGCTGCTCAGGTTTTGCACATATGTCCCTTCGTTCTCTCCTTCTTTCCCCAAATTGATATGGTTCCTTGATCTATGATGGCTGCAATTTCCTATGAATTTCCCCAAACTAAGAACTTAAAGGTCCTTTACCGTGTGATTTGGGCTATATGATAATTAATTGTACTTAAGTGTCGAACTCTTGATGCTTGTTAATTGGAGATTAATACTGAAATTTTTGTGGCTATAATGTAGTAGTTTTATCAGAGGATATAGTAGCTCCACTTAGCCTATGGTTTTCATGGTATATTCTGTTTCATGTCTAAATTGTTAATCATTGAATTGTTACAATCAGAGGATATAGCAGCTCCACCAAGCAGTGTGGAAAAAGTCATGGGAATTGATGAGCACATAGGTTGTGCCATGAGTGGACTTATTGCTGATGCTAGAACACTAGTTCTGCCAAATTTTTGCTACACTGTATCAACATTTATTAACAGCTGTGATGATTGTAACTCCTTGTATTTCAACCTGTTTTGTATATCTACCTAGCTTCTATTAAGTCACAAGTAAACTGCTATATATTGTTTTGGTTATCTACCTAGTTTTGACTTATCTAAAGCTCCAAACTACTATATGTGCTAAAAGCTCCAAACAACTATGTTAGAATTTGATGCTAAAAGCATGCTGGGGATTTCTTGTTGTGATTGAGCAGGCGAAGGACAATATCGGCGAGAGAGTCGCAGTGCTCCAACAGCCAGGGTCACTGTTTGGAAAGGTATTTTCAGTCCTGCAAGTTTTTCAATTATCTTACTGTTTGAAAACTTAACATATCCTGCTAGCCATAGTTTGGAGTTAGAAATGTGCTTTCCAGAGCAATAGAACTAGTTTGGAGTCAGAAATGTGCTAGCCTAAGCATTTTTTATATATATGAACCAGATTGCCATTAAGATGCTTTCTTCTTGATTACAAAGGTAACTAAGATTTGTTTTTGCATTTTCCTATGTGGATGTTGGGAGCAGGAGGAGCTCGTGCAGCTTAAGCGTGAGGCTTATGGTGGAAGGGTAGTTTCTATGCCAGTCCTGATCCAAAGTTGATGTTTGTTAGAAGGGTAACTAACTCAGATTCTTGCTGTTCTTTTGCTTGCTTTAGACAGATTCTTGCTGTTATGGTCCATATTTATAAGCTGTAGTTATTCTGCTTGATCTTTGGAAAGGGTTTGCTACTCTCGATTGTCTATCTTAATCACAGTAGTGTGAATGTGCAGCAAGCAAAACTTAAATTAGTTGTAGATGTGCAGGAAGATGGTAGCTGCAATCACTCTTCTTGATCACAATAGTATGAATGTGCAGGAAGATGGGCAGTCACTCTTTCTTATTTGTATAATCATAAAAGCTGACAATTGGTTCTTTTGTTTTCTCATGTTGTAGCTATCAGCTGGATATCAATGTTAACAAAGCAACCGATTTCTTCGAAGCAGTACGCAGGCTGTTTTCCTCCTTAAGGTAAATCCCAGTGCACGGCGTGTAAAATTCTAAGAGATAATGATAGAATTATATAAATTCTATATTTCTTCTCCTGGACTTATATCTGCTAGAGTCAGTGAAGTGGATCTCCTAGCAGACCTTCAGTTTTTTGTTTGGTTGGCTGCTTGCAAATTATTCTGTAATTAGCATGAAACTGTCTGTGTATTGGAAATTGTCATGTATGATAGCGAATTGGGAAGTGATAGCAGCTTGTTTTGAAGAGCCAATTTCTCACTTGTGTGTGATCTATTTTTGGATTGCTTGGAATTTGGTTGCTAATGAAAGTTTCATGCCTCTTGCAGTTTCCCATTGACTTGGAACAATATGACCAAAGAGAGCAGCTTAAGAAAAGTGGCCTGGTGATAAGGACCAATAGGCAGTAAAGTTTGATGCCTCATCTAAATTCTATATTTTGGCCTACTTTGGTCCAGGTGTAATGTACATACATATATTGGTGCTTTCAGTTGCCATGTGACAAACTACATCCCTGTGATGTTTGCACTATGTAATAGCTTTTACTTGCAGTATGTTGGCGGGACATGTAATTGCTAATTAGCAATAGACTACTATGTATAACTTTGATGTGTGTCATGTATGGTATATGTAACACCGTGGCAGTGAGGATTTTTCTTTTTTTTATTACAGACACGTGTTGGTTATGCGCGTCTGTGACAAGGGGTCATCACAGACGCGTCGTTGACTCCACAAGTCTGTCGTATGAACCACACAAACGTGTGTTTATATATCACAGACGTGTGTTGTTAACACGCGTCTGTAGTATGAGGTTATCACAGACGCGTTTTTAGCGTGTCTGTAATAAGACCTTACTACAGACGTGTTATCAGAGACGCGTCGAAGCACGTCTGTGACGTCTCTAAAGGCACGTCTGTAATGTGCTTTTTTTACGTAGTGATCGCGTCGTCCTTTGCTGCTCCTGTAGTATCGTCCACCGCCACCGAGAGCATCACGACCTTAATCGTCGACGCAGCAGGCTTACTCGTGGTCATCTCGATTGAACTCTTCTCCCTGATGAAGAAGAAGAACACAAAGTCGTTGGGCCGTGGGCTGGTCTATTTGTCGTCGTCACTTCTGATCTTGACCACATTCCTCGTGTTCATCTCATTCGACAAGCGCTACGCCTATGGCATCGCCTCCGTTCCGCTGCTGATCGTCGGCGCCGCCCTCTTTCAGCACAAAATGTTGCATGTTGGAGTGCACGATAATGAAGAAGCTATTCAAGATGTTCACAAAAAAAGCTATTCAAGAGGAGCTTGATAACATCTTCGATCTCTGGGCTATTATTCTCAACTTTGGCGGCTTCGTTACCTTGATTTTCACCTACAACATGCAAGCCGAGTACTCATCTGCCAGCGTCACGGGGTTTCTTTTCATGTTCACGATCGTTCTCAGCCTCTTTGAGATGATGGTCGCTGCGGCGAGACCTGTGGCGCTCGCTCGTCTTGCAACCTATCTGCACTACCTGCTGACATTTCCTATTTGTTGGCACGCTTACGTCCACTTTGGTCACGGCTGCCAAGTCGTTGGATTAAAGTGGTTAATTTGGGCTGGCAAGCTAGGCCGGAAGGAGTTTCCTCGGTTCCTCTCCGGTAAAAACTTTGGGAAGGTGGAGGAGTGGCTCTGTCAAAAAAAAAAAAAAAGTTGCTAGTTGGGTCGCCTGAAGAATAATGGTTCGGAATGTTTAGTTTATGGTTTTGTTGTTGTACTACTAATAAATATGGTTAGGTTGTGCGGTGGATGGTGAACCCTGTGCTATTTTCATCAATGTAACATTTGGATTTTTTAAATTAACTTTTGTAAATACCTTTTTTTGTTTGATTACATTAGTCATCCCTTTATTCATCTAAATTACATCCATCGGTATGGACAACCATATATGTGCCAATCAATTTCTTGGTTTAAAATTATTGTTACCTTTATTTCATCTATTTTCCCTTTCCTATCAAGTAGTTGTGAAATTTCTCAGTTCTAAAAATCAAGATAGTATTTAATTTCTTTGATAAGCTATATTCCTCAATAGAATATACCAGTTTTCATTTCCTTCGTGCTCTTCTAAAAATTTAAAGTTTGGACCAATCTATGCATTATGTTGGGCCATTTGCCCTATAATATTGCTGGATTCATCACAATTCTGCTCATGTATGTTGAATACACTACTGCCTCCAAACTATGCATTGATTTCTTGGAGGTTCCCTGGTCCCGGAGTTGGTGTGGCCAGAGACAGGGTGCTCGCCCTTGCAGTTCCTTGCCCGATGCCGAGAGCTGTGGCAGTAGTAGCAGCGCGACGGGAAGGTGCAGTCCGCATGGACATGGTCGCCAGAGAGGCAGTTGGAGCATTTGTCGACGAACTCCGGCGGGACTGGCCTAGGGTGGTGAGGGCGTTCTGGCGCACGACGACACCAGCGCCGCCGGCTCTGGACGAGAGTGAAGCCCTCCGTGTCCATGGGCGCGCCCATCCTGGGGACGTGGTGGCGCCGTTCCGTGGCCTGTGGAGCACGGCGGCGAGTCGTAGCAGCATCAGCAGCAGCCGGGTGCTGGTGGGCCGCAGCAGACAGACAACGGAGGGCCACACTAGACGACGGACGACGAAACGGGGGAGACGCCCTCCTGGCGTGGTGGTTTCCCCTGTCCTGGTGACGAGGCGGCGGCGGAGACCTTCGTGCCGGATGGCGCGATGGCGGCGGGTGCCTGGCATCCGCCATGAAGGCAAAGTTAGCTGGACGACGGCGGCGAGCGCGCTTGGCTCGACCGCGTGAAGGCTGAGCGACCGCCTTCCCCTTCTCATCAGCGGCCGCCGGCGAAGGCTCACCGGACTCCTCAGATGTGGCCTCCGAGTCATCATTTGCGAACGCACGGTGGATATATGCCTATGTATGATGAGTGACGAGAGATTGTGAAGAGATGATCAAGCTTTGGTTTAGAGTTGAGACTAGCCAATGCCGTGGGCGGTGACTGAGAGCAACTATTTGGGTGCTCCCTCCTTAATTTGTTGGTTCAAATTTTCCTTCTACTCCAACAGCAGCACCCAAATTGTCCAATCGTTGACTAATTAGGCTCAAAACGTTTGTCTCACAAAGTACAACCAAACTGTGCAATTAGTTTTTAATTTCGTCAACATTTAGTACTCCATACATGTACTACAAGTTTGATGTGACGAGAAATCTTCTTTTTGCATAGTATCAAAATTAGGAATTTAGTGGAACTAAACATGGTCAGGAAAAGAGCCGGGTGGATAGACCAGAGATGGAGTGATAATGACATGAGTACAGTACAGTTACATATTATATACAGAACATGTACTACACTACACTAGTGCAGACACGTCTAGTCTAGCATGACAGTACGTCTCATGAGACCCAATCAAGTCACGTCAAGAAAATTAAATGAATATTGCGCTTTGTCTCATTATGTGTTTATGCATCGTCGGATCCGATTAACTTCCACCAATAATTATTTCACACAAAAGTTCGTACTTTGTACTAACCCATAAAGATAAAATATTTAAGCGTTATTTAATTACTTTGCCCAATATAGTTTGTCAAAAATGGCATTTTAAACATAAACTCAAATATTTTAAAATTTAAAATTTAAAAATCCGAGAGACTCGTTCTAGAAATTTTTCTTAGGCCTAAATCCCGGTGCTAAACGAGCTCGTAACACCAGAGGTGTTACAACCAACCCCTCTAAAAAAATCTCGTCCCGAAATTCGAAACTGGAACCAGAAAAGGGGAAACGCGATTACATTCCGTACATCAGGGATTACACGAAAGATTACACGACTTCGAATACTAAACCATACGGGGATCTAGGGATACATGGTTAAGAGCAATTTGGTACAACCGAGACTTACTCCCAAAGACGGGATAGACGAGGGCAATGAAGAAACAGCAGGAAGATGATTATCCAAAACATACCGTAACACCAACAGATCCAGAAACAGCCGACTGAGAAGTAAAACATCGCGAACCCTAAGATTAACTACCCAAAAAGGGGAACTTGATCTTCTGCGACGAACCAGATCCTTCCTTCTTCTTAGATTACACCATCACCTCAGACTGACGAACCTAGCTTCTCATATGGGCGCTTGGAAGACTTGTTGATCTCTTGTCGCGGATCCAGCTCTTTTCGGACCGACTGTCAGGGTTTTATTTTGGTGGAGGAGGTCCTTGCACCGCACTGAGTTCGGGACTCAGGGGCGGGAGCTTGGAGTCCCAGTTTGGACGGGGACCTGGACACCCAGGACAGGAGTGATGGGTTGGTCCTGCTTGTGCCTAGGGTACAAGCGGGGCGTGTGTTTTCGGGGTACCCAGCTGGGGGCATTGATTCACGAATCGCCGGGCGATCCGGTACGGCTTGTCTCGTGTTTAGCATCGTAGTAAGAACTGGAAGATGAAAGATGGAAAAAGGGAATCTGATTGCTTACCACCTGCTTGAAAGTAGCACATGTGCTTAAATAGAATGGTTAGTTAATGAATCAATGCGGCTATTAATAAAAATCGAATATAAGGACGCACGCTTAGTAATGCTTCCTGTAAATGCAATAAACCCACAAGCCA
This sequence comes from Miscanthus lutarioriparius, assembly GCA_904845875.1. Classification (NCBI taxonomy): domain Eukaryota; kingdom Viridiplantae; phylum Streptophyta; class Magnoliopsida; order Poales; family Poaceae; genus Miscanthus; species Miscanthus lutarioriparius. Next base: position 160,211 of record CAJGYO010000483.1, on the reverse strand, counting down.
GATAGCCTCGCATATCCTTGAAGTCTTTTCTTTTCTTCTGTCAGGTAAGTCTTGCTGAGTATAATTGAGTACTCAGGGTTTTATTCCCCCTGTTGCAGGTGACAGGTGGATGCTAGAGCTGACCCTTGTGTGTGGATACCTCCTGGTGGGCTCAGCGAGGATTCCTTTACGCTACGATCGTAGTTTTATTTATAACTCTCACCAAATGTTTTTATAAATGAAAGTTTATAATCTGTTGCCATAGTTGTTATATATCCATACTTCATGTCATTAATAGATGTTTATTTCTGCTGTAACTCTGTTCACGTGTTTATATTCCGATGTTCAATTAAATTATTCATAACTCTGATAATATGATTGCATTCCGCTATTATAATAATAAAGTGTTATACTCTGATCTATATGTAAAGTGATGTAAGAAATGGTTAAATAATGTAAGCTTTATTCTCTCATTTGTGATCCTGATGGCAAAAATATGGATTTTCGGGTTCTCCCTTGGGGTGTGCCTGACGGAACCAAGTAGTTTAGTGTTCTTCCTTGAGTGCTCAGTGTCTAATGGAAGGCAAGCACTCCTGTGAGGCATTAGATTAGGCGGTTCTGCCATAGGTGGTATCAGAGCGCAAATGAGGAAATAGGGCTTCGAAAACCTTTTCTAAACTAAAATTTGACAACCCATTTTTGCAAAAAGTTAGGACGTTTGTATGCGAAGTTATATAAATAGCCCTATTACTATGGTTATGTATCAAGGATAGATGGCACCCTGCTGACTTAGATAGAATTAATCAATTTTTTCTGCAGGTACACTGACTCGAGCATAGTTCGATAGTATCGACTAGTTACAGGGAGAGAACGATGTGCCAAAACTCTGAGAACGGTTGCCCTATATGTTGGCAATAGTGGAAGGACGTATAGGACGTGCATTCATGCATATCCTATCTGTGCATTGTAGCGCTCGTATTACTTATAGATACGCCCTCCATAGGTGTCACGCGTGTCGTATTGTGCACAACTAACTCGTTCCTATTCCATAGTTAGCTCTGCACTGTGGCTTTGTGCTTCGCGTTCGCCCGTGGTTTGCGCCGGTCGTGACCCATGTCTCCCCATACCCCTTTTCTATGCTCTTGTCGGACCCTTACCCTACAGTCGTACTAGTCAGTAATGGCATCGCACGTCGCTCGCCTCGAACTCACGAAATTTGGTTGATTCGTCGTAATGATCTCGCGCGGGAACCCTGTTGAACCGCGCCAGGACCACTGAGTGTTCCGTCTTTATAAGTAGAGCCTAGCTTAGCCATTGGTACCACCACTCGGCGCACTTTAGCTCGCTTAGCTTTTCCTTTGAGCCAGCTTTTCGCTCAGCCTTCCTTGCAACCGCCAGAGATGGTAGGAGCCTGGGTTAGTACCTACTGCCTGAACGTTGAGGGTTTTCCCAAAATCTTGCATGCCACCCTGCAAAAGCTCGGAGTCAAAGATCGTCCCGAGTATGAGGGCCGTGAGTATGAGGAGCATGGCACCGAGCGGTGTGAGGTTACCATCTACATCGGGAAGAGTGAAGAGTTCCCTGACCTCACTGAAGCCTGGAGTGTGACCGCAACCGGGTTTCGCTTCGCTGACACCTACCAGGTTGTGGCGCGCAAAGCCTTGCAGTACCTCTGCCAGATCTATGAGGAGCCCATTGCCCATACCCCCATGCGGTTCTTTCCTCCATTGGATAAGAATCGGCGGGCATGGAAGGCTCGCATGGAGGCTCTGCAAGGGCGAGATGCACAAGAGGACAGTCCCACCGTGGTGCACTTGACCACGTATCTGCTCGCTCTAGATGAGCAGTACGACCGTCAAGCCTTAGAACTAAGGAGCTGCCCCATCGAGCTGAGGAAGCCGAGATCTTCAACCGGATGCTCCAGGTGTAGCTCACCGAAGCGCATGCTAGTGCTGCAGCTACTGAGAGCCGGGAGACTGCCATGTCGGAAGCTCTGAAGGAGGCTGAAGATCGGCATGTCCATCTGCTTCGGGTGGCCTATCTTGTCACCTGGGCCGAGCGGAGGACGTTGGCTGCTGAAAGGCAGGATGCCCCGATCTTCGAAGGGATCCCTATCCACCCGCCAGAGAGAAGGAGAACCGGTGTTGCAGCACCGCCCGCACCTCCACCCTCAGAAGTTTCAGAAGAAGAACCCTTGATTCCTCTCACTCAGCCATTGCCCCAAGAAGATGTAGACTAGTTGCCTTGGGATTGCTGTACCGTAGTAGTAGTGTTTTTCGTCACTGTCCTCCGTATTGTACTCTTGCTGTTGTTGTCGTCCGTAGTTGTTGAGCTCGTTCGACCGTAGGTGAATGCCGTGTCGTGAATGGGAGCCTGAATGCCTGTACGTTGTACCCATATAAGACCGTTGGAACACGCATTTTATTTAGTTCGCTATGTTTATTGCGTTCATCTACCCTCAGTTCGTTAGACGTGCTTAAAGTTTTCTAGGGTGATATTAAGCGGGTTACAAGAGAAGTAGGCGTTCAGATATCAGCATACCAACCGTGATCGGATAATATTGGACATTGTATCAACTAATTGTGGATGGCCCAACAGAACACTTGAGTCTCTTTGAATCAAAATCACCGTTGGATTTGTATTCCTTGTCCCTTGTTGTGAAGGGAACCCTTGTTGTTTGAATTTTCCCTTGCAATACTCCCCTTACTCTGTGGTCTATGACCCCACTGCCGTCATGGCGTGTAAGTGGTAATAGTTACCTGGTTCAAAGCTTATGGTGCTGCGACAAAACCAAGGGCTCCCTGTGGAATAGCTGCCACACGTGCCACTGCTCGGCACGCACTGGTATCGAGGTGGTTGACCAAGTACCTTTACCAAGTTACACCGCCATACCACTTTTGCTACAAATTTTCTCCTTGAAAATATTCGGGTGTTCGAACGGGAACTCCACAATGGGTTGATGCAGAAGTATTCTCTCAAGGTAAACAAGAGATGGTTTTGGAGGAAGAAAGTATGGCATGGTCTCAGTCTACATGAAAGACGGACGTGGTCGAGTAAAGGAAAGAAAAAGAAGAGTAGTAAGGAAGATTAGCCTCGAGTAGTCGGGAGTGATTGTGAAAGTCTGCGTGGACATCATGTCCCAAGCCCTGTGTTTAGTTGACTGTGCTGCGCATGTTGGGTCATTTCATTGCGTGCCCTCCGAACATTGTCTGTATCAGGCCTTTGGCTCCCCGTTCTCGCGTGGCCACAGCATCGTGCCGCACTCACCGTTCTTGTGCACTGTGCGCTTTTCCTTTTCCTGGTGTTCGATCGGCTCTCTACCCCGCACCATCGTTCCCCGTACCAGACCCCCCCCCCATTTCCCCTTCCTTTCCTTCTTCCTTTGTGGACACGACCGCCCGCACGCCTGCCTCGTCGAGCGGACCCCCTCTCCTCTCCTTTATTTCCCCCTCCGCCGCTCGCACAGGAAGCGCACCATGTTTTCGGTCTTATCTCCACAGCATGAACCATCTGTGTACCCCATCCCCACCGCATCCGCCTCCGGTGTGTTGCACCCCTCTTCATTCGCCTCTATAAAATGCCCTTGGTCCTTGCTCTTCTTCTTCATCCCCATTTCCTCTCGCATTCATAGCAGAGCTACGAAATCTAGTAGATGTTGTGAAGCTAGGTTTGTCAGTCGGAGGTGATAGTGTGATCTGAGAAGAAGGAAGGATCTGGTTTGGTGAAGAAGTTCAAGTTCCCTTTGGTTAGTTGGTCTTAGGGTTCATGATGTTTGAGTTCTGGGAGTCCTGTTTCTGGACCATATGGTGTTACGCCATGTTTTGGATAATCATCTTCTTGTTGTTTCTCCACTATCCTCGTCTATCTCGACTTCTAGAGTAGGTCTCGGTTGTACCAAGTTGCTCTTAGCCATGTATCCCTAGGTCCCCGTGTGGTAGCATCCGAAGTCGTGTAATCTTTCGTGTAATCCCTGATCTACGAAATGTAGTCGCGTTTTCCCTTTTCTAGTTCGAGCTTCGAATCTCGGGACGAGATTCTTTTTAAGGGGGGTTGGTTGTAACACCCCTGGTGTTACGAGCTTATTTAGTGCCATGATTTAGGCCTAGTCAAATTTTTGAAACGGGTTTCTCGGAAATTTTGATTTAAAACGTATTCGACGCAATATGCGGATCCTGTGTGACTTAGTTCCGTGGAGTAAATAAATGCTCAAGTTAATTTACGCAGTGCATATAAATATTTTAGGAGTGGCCGATAACGATTTTAGCAAGTCAATGACGGAGGGTTTGTTCTAGACTAAGCATGAAAATCGACTTTTATAAATAGAATAAAATCCATAATTAAATAAAATGATATATATATATATGCGTTACGACAAACGTACTCCTACGGTGGCACTAGTACAGTTATAGCACGTCCATATCTGTCCTCTCTGCAAGACTGTACAAGTTGACTGCTCTCATGCTCGCTCTTTCTTCTTCTGTCTACTGATTATTACTGTCGTACCAGACGTTTGTTTCCTAGCAACCTCGTGCGCGTGGGCCTGTCGGTCTGGCTACGTTGGCTGCTTGCTCGTTGTGCCACGCGCGTTTGTTTCCTTGCCTTGTCTCTGCGGTTTCGGTCTCGTCTCACGCTCTCTCTTGCGTCCTTTTCTGGACGAGTGCCTCAATGAGTGTTGGCCGCAGCTGCTGCTTTTCATGCTCTGCTATGTTCCCCTCTGCTCCTCGTGTTCGCAAAAGCCAGCACCTCCCTCGCTCTCCCACCCGTGCGTCGTGTCAGCTCGCGCTATTTTTTTCCTCTGGCCATTGCCCGCCGTGGCCGGTCCACCTCCCTCCTCGTGCGTGCAGGCGCACCCGCTGCTCCTCCGTGAGCGCGCCCCTTCTCCTCGGCCGCGCGCGACTGCCCCTTGTCCCGCTCGCCGTGGTCGCCCGCCGCCATGAATGGCCAAGCAGGGCTCTTTGCTACCGACGCCCTGCTCCTCCGCGCGCCCTCCTCACTCAAGCCACCTTCCTAGGTCACGTGCGGGCCCAGGCCGTTCACGCCGCTGCCATTCAGTTGCCGGGCCGCGCCTCCGTACTACCACCGAGGCGAAGCCACCGCCGTGCGCCCTGGCTCGCGTGGCCAGAGGGCCACGGGCTGTCATGGGCCACGCTGTGGGTGTCTGTAGGTGCGCCTCGCCGCTGCGCAGCGTCCGCGCCACTCCATCTCAGTGCTCGGCCTTCGCTGCAATCACCGAGCGCACCGGTCCGTGCACCTCCCTGCGACCAGCTGCTCCCGCCTGCACCCCCACCTCGCCGTGGCCGCTGCCAGGCCACCGCGCGCGAGCGTGCACGAGCGCCCCTTGGCTGCTAGGGACTGCTGCCCCGGGTCCGCAGCACCGGGCATTCTCCGTGCCCGTGCGCCCGAGCCTCTAGCGCCACTACATGCATGTCGCCGAAGCAGCACGCGCCATCTGGTCGCCCGCGCCCCTGTCCTCGCCGAGCCGCCGTGAATCGGAGCCGCCGCTGCCGTTTTGCCACCTTCCGCGGTTTGCGTGGGCAGGCTGCTGTGGGGCAGCTCGGGCCTTGCCGTGGCCGGGTCGTGGTCGCGCAAGTTCCTAGGCAACTCTCCGGCGGGTCTCCCGCCACCGTCGTGCCTTTTCGGCCAGGATTGGTCGCCGGCTGGAGCTCCCCTACTGGTGCTCTATTTTGGAGACGAGGAAGGGTATGGATCCAAGAAGCAGTGTTATACAAGGTTCTCATTGCAAACTACGTCACTCACGTAAATAGTGCGTTGTACCGCGGTTCGATTTAGAGAAAGTGCAGGGATCATTTTGCAATTGTGCAGCGCCATCAGCCGCCTGGGTCGGCCTAGTGCCTTCTGGGCCGCACGCCCTCGTTTGGCTTGGGCCACTACCACTACCCCACGCCAGGCTCGGGTAGGCCAGCACTCTGTCTTTGGGCCGGCCGCCATCGCCCATGCTATTGGGCCACCGGCTACATCGGCATTGGGCATTTGGTGTTGTTACGCTGGCTGGCTGCTTGCTTGTCGGGCTGTGCGGCCGGGCCGTTTTAATGACTGACGGCCTTCTTTTGTTTGTAGAGTATTTGATAATTTAGCTTATAAAGTAAACTTGTAAAATTCGTAGAAAATCATAGAAAAATCATAAAAATGCCAAACCAGTTTTGTTAGTCTCCTAAAATCAAGCTCTACATGTTAGTATATTTTGTTCACATAGTTTGGTGATATTTTTGGGAGCTATATAATTAATCTAAGATACTTAATATTATAAAATATAAACTTGTAGGAACTTCCGTGATAAATTGGTAATAGTATTGGATCTGAAAACTTTACAGTAGGTTCCTAACAATATTAGGTACTCGTGGTAGTTTTGTAGCTCCGGAAAAATTAGTTGCTAGATAGAAAACGATGTCCCATTGCGAATAAAGACTAATTCGATAGGATAAAATAAAGAAACAACTTGGGTTTATATAACTAAAATAATTAGTGGGAAGAAATGCCTTATTCGACAACATGGATACGTAGACCAGCGTTAGAGCTATCCCGTTAGCTTGAGAGGCGTACATCGTATTTTACGAGGCACGATTGCAGTTGATTAATTACATCTTTGCATTGCATCGCTTGCATATCATATAGGTACGATGATGGATTAACGAATCGATCGAATGATGATTGGGAGTCCGAAGATGGTGTAATGGTATTCTCTCCCGGAGATGATGCAATGGGCTTGCTATTCAGTTGCTGGTGGATGATCTGAAGATGCAGATACTAACTTTTTAATATATCTTACCCAGGCAAGCCCCGGTGCATAACCCCTACTTTTCTGCAGCTTAAATTATATTTGTGCATTAAGTTTTAAGCAGTTGAATGAAACCCACTTGCATATATATCTTTATCCTATGAGTCTTACTAGTATGATAGGATCGTGTAGATTGCTATGCTATAGGACTCCGGTAGAAGTCGAGTGATTGCCTGTCAGTCGCGAGCTATAGGAAATATGTTACTATATCATTATCACTTGGAAAATATAAATGGTGGAAAGAAAATTGATGACCGGGCAGGGATATGGTTTGGGAATTGGTGGGTGTAAGAAGTTGTGTAGCCGTGGACACGGGGCATAGCTTGGTTACACTGCTTTCCCTGTCTGGTCGGCTAAGGATCGATCGTTGTATAAGGCATCAAGGCAAGTCACAGACTTATTATCCCGAGCATATACTTGTGTATGGGCGCTTGGAAGACTTGTTGCTCTCTTGTCGAGGATCTGGCTCTTTCCGGATCGACTATCAGGGTTTTATTTTGGTGGAGGAGGTCCTTGCACCGCACTGAGTCCGGGACTCAGGGGCGGGGGCTTGGAGTCCTAGTTTGGATGGGGACCTGGACACCCGGGATAGGAGAGTGATGGGTTGGTCCTGCTTGTGCCTAGGGTACAAGCGGGGCGTGTATTTTCGAGGTACCCAGCTGGGGGCATTGATTCGCGAATTGCCGGGCGATCCGGTACGGCTTGTCTCATGTTTAGCATCGTAGTAAGAACTGAAAGATGAAAGATGGAAAAAGGAAATCTGATTGCTTACCACATGCTTGAAAGTAGCACAGGTGCTTACATAGAATGGTTAGCTAATGAACCAATACGACTATTAATAAAAATCGAATGTAAGGACGCACGCTTAGTAATGCTTCCTGCAAATGCAATAAACCCACAAGCCAGATAGCCTTGCATATTCTTGGAGTCTTTTCTTTCCTCCTGTTGGGTAAGTCTTGCTGAGTACAATTGAGTACTCAGGGTTTTATTTCCCCTGTTGCAGGTGACAGGTGGAGGCTAAAGCTGACCTTTGTGTGTGGATTCTTCCTGGTGGGCTTAGAGAGGATTTCCTTTACGCTGCGATTGTATATGTAAAGTGATGTAAGAAATGGTTAAATAATGTAAGCTTTATTCTCTCATTTGTGATCCTGATGGCAAAAATGTGGATTTTCGGGTTCTCCCCTGGGGTGTGCCTAATGGAACCAAGTAATTTAGTATTCTCCCTCGAGTGCTTAGTGTCTAATGAAAGACAAGCACTCCTGTGAGGCGTTATATTAGGCGGTTCTGCCACACTGCTATGAGGCACGATTGCAGTTGATTAATTACATCTTTGCATTGCATCGCTTGCATATCATATAGGTACGATGATGGATTAACGGATCGATCGAAGGATGATTGGGAATCCGAAGATGGTGTAATGATATTCTCTCCCGGAGATGATGCAATGGGCTTGCTATTAAGTTGCTGGTGGATGATCTGAAGATGCAGATACTAACTTTTTAATATATCTTACCCAGGCAAGCCCCGGTCCATAACCCCTACTTTTCTGTAGCTTAAATTATATTTGTGCATTAAGGCGAAGCACATATGCATCCGGCGCCGCATACTTTCGCTCCTCGCCGAGCCGCCGTGGAATCGGAGCCGCCGCTGCCGTTTTGCCACCTTCCGTGGTTTGCGCGGGCAGGCTGCTGTGGGGCAGCTCGGGCCTTGCCGTGGTCGGGTCGTGCTCGCGCGAGTTCCCGGGCAACTCTCCGCTGGGTCTCCGCCACCGCCCCGGTTCTCACGCCCGCCGTCTGCCGGCGCCAGCAGCTCCACCGCCCCTCCCGTGAGCTGCCCGACCCCACGCAGCTTTGCCCCACCGCTGCGATGGCGCTTCCATGCTCCGTTGTTTTTCCGCGACCTCGCTGCCTTGGCACGCAGCAGAGCCCATGCCGCCGCGGCACTGCTGCCGCCCGTCGGGACACGCGCCGCCACGCCGGTCTTGGCCGTCCCCATGAAAGCAAGCATGCACCGCCCACCTTCCCACGCCGGACGCGCGCCATGCTCCTCCACCGGCGAGCACCGGCGGGCCTCTTCAGGCGCCTCCGTGGCCGAAGCCATAACGCCCGCCCAGCGTGAGACCCACGCCCGCCCGTGCCTACGTACCGGCGGGCCACGCCCCTTGCCCATGGCCGATTTTTTTTTCCGCCGACCGGTTCCCCTTCTTCGGTGATGAGCTCTGCTTTTGGGGGATGACGTGAAGGTGAGAAATCCAAGAAATAGAAATACGCAGGTGTTTACTACAAAATACACGACTCGAATGAATAGTGCAAATAGGGTTTGGCGATTAGCAAAACAAATAAGGAGTTTTCGCAAAACACGCCGGCATACTTTACCCACCGGGCCGGCTTGCTTAGCGCAGTGTCCGGTCAAACGCTTCATTGCTGCATGTGCATGTGGCCGACCGGTGGCAACAACGGCTGGCAGCAGCCCTCATTGGGCCGGTCAAGCGTTCCTCCCATACCGGGCAGCAGCTTGCTAACAAGTACATGTGAGCTGCTGGGCCAGCTGCCGTCATCTTCATTGCCACACACTACAGCCTCTGGACCAAGTTGGCCGCCCAGGTCCTTTCCTGTTGAGTGTTTTGTTTTGCTAAATTAGTTTCGAGAATAAATTTATAAAATCAATAAAAATTTATGTAGCTGTCCAAAAATTATGAAACCAGTTTTATTAGTCTCCTAAAATCATGCTCTATCTGTTAGTATATTTTGTTCACAAAATTTGGCAATATTTCTAGGAGCTATATAATTATTTTAAAATGCTTAATATTGTTAAAAGATGAACTTGTAGGAATTTTTGGAATAAATCGGTAATAGTGTTGACTCTAAAAATTTGATAGTAAACTACTAATAATATTATCTACTCACTGTAATTTTTGTAGCTCAATAATAATTAGTTTGCTAGGTAGATAATGATGCTCTATTTCGAATAACGGTTAAATCGATAGAATGGAATAAAGAAACAACTTGGGTTTGTATAACGAAAATAATTGTTGGGAAATAGCGTCTTATCCGACAACGTGTATATGTAGCCTAAGCACGGTCGTCGTTAAAACTAGCTCGTTAACTTGAGAGGCGTAAAGCGTATTTATACGAGTCACGATTGCAGCTGATTAATTACATCTTTGCATTGCATCGCATACATATCATATAGGTATGATGATGGGTCAATGGATCGATCGAAGGATGATTAGGAATCTGAAGATGGTGTAATGGTATTCTCTCCAGGAGATGATGCAATGGGTTTTCTATCCAGATGATTGTGGATGATTTGAAGATGCAGATACTAACTTTTTAATATATCTTACCCAGACAAGCCCCGGTTCATAACCCCTATTTTGCTACAGTTTAAATTATATTTGTGCATTAAGTTTTGAGGAGTTGAATGAAACCCACTTGCATATATATCTTTATCCTATGAGTCTTACTAGCATGACAGGATCGTGTAGATTGCTATGCTACAGGACTCCGGTAGAAGTCGAGTGATTGCCTGTCACTCGCAAAATATAGGAAATATGTTACTGTATGATTATCACTTGAAAAATATAAATGGTGGAAAGGAAAAATGGTGACTGGGTAGGGATATAGTTTAGGTATTGGTGGGTGTAAGAGGTTGTGTCGCCGTGAACACGGGGCATGGCTTGGTTACACTGTTTTCCCTGTCTGGTCGGTTAAGGACCGATCGTTGCATAAGGCATCCAGGCAAGTCACTACGATCGCAGCGTAAAGAAATTCTCGCTGAGCCCACCAGAAGGTATCCACACACAAGGGTCAGCTCTAGCATCCACCTGTCACCTGCAACAGGGAGAATAAAACCCTGAGTACTCAATTATACTCAGCAAGACTTACCCGACAGGAGAAAAGAAAAGACTCCAAGGATATGCAAGGCTATCTGGCTTGTGGGTTTATTGCATTTGCAGGAAGCATTACTAAGCGCGCGTCCTTATATTCGATTTTTATTAATAGCCGCAATGGTTCATTAACTAATCATTCTATGTAAGCACCTGTGCTACTTTCAAGTAGGTGGTAAGCAATCAGATTCCCTTTTTTCATCTTCTAGTTCTTACTACAATGCTAAACACGAGACAAGTCGTACCGGATCATCCGGCGATTCACGAATCAATGCCCCCAGCTGGGTACCCAAAAACACACGCCCCGCTTGTACCCTATGCACAAGTAGGATCAACCCATCACTCTCCTGTCCCGGATGTCCAGGTCCCCGTCCAAACTGGGACTCTAAGCCCCCACCCCTGAGTCCCGGACTCAGTGCGGTGTAAGGACCTCCACCAAAATAAAACCCTGACAGTCGGTCCGGAAAGAGCCAGATCCGTGACAAAAGAGCAACAAGTCTTCCAAGCGCCCATACACAAGTATGTGCTCGGGATAATAAGTCTGTGACTTGCCTAGATGCCTTATGCAACGATCGGTCCTTAACCGACCAGACAGGGAAAACAGTGTAACCAAGCAATGTCCCGTGTCCACGGCGACACAACTTCTTACACCCACCAATACCCCAAACCAGATCCCTGTCCAGTCATCATTTTTCTTTCCACTATTTATATTTTCCAAGTGATAATAATACAGTAATATATTTCCTATCTCTCGTGAGTGACAGGCAATCACTCGACTTCTACCGGAGTCCTGTAGCATAGCCTTCGACACGATCCTGTCATACTAGTAAGACTCATAGGATAGAGATATATATGCAAGTGGGTTTCCTTCAACGCCTTAAAACTTAATGCACAAATATAATTTAAACTGTAGAAAAGTAGGGGTTATATACCGGGGCTTGCCTGGGTAAGATATATTTAAAGTTAGTATCTACATCTTCAGATCATCCACCATCAACTGAATAGGAAGCCCATTGCATCATCTTTGGATTCCCAATCATCCTTCAATCGATCCGTTGATCCATCATCGTACCTATACGATATGCAATGCGATGCAATGCAAAGACATAATTAATCGATTGCAACCGTGACTCGTAAAATACGATTTACGCCTCTCGAGTTAATGGGCTAGCTCTGACAACGACCGTACTCAGCTACGTATCCATGTTGTCGAATCAATGCGTTATTTCCCAATAATTGTTTTTAGTTATACAAACCCAAGTTGTTTCTTTATTTCATTCTATCGATTTAATCTTTATTCGGAATAGGGCATCGTTATCTATTTAGTAAGCTAATTATTTTAGAACCAATTTATCACAACAATTCATACCAGTTATCTTTTTACAATATTAAGTAACTTAAATTAATTATATAGCTTCCAAAAATATTAGCAAACTATGGGAACAAATTATACTAACAGGTAGATCATGATTTTAGGAATCTAACAAAATTGGTTTCACAATTTTATAATTTTTATTTGATTTATTAAGGATTTACAAATTTCAGCCATGTTAAATAAAATACCCATTTCGACAACCCACATCCAAGACAAGGCCCAACAAGGCCATCACATCGGTAGCTACCTAGCAAAGGTGGTGGCATTGAAGCAAGACACGACCAACAGCATGGCAAGGCAGCGCAGCTTGCCCAATGGGCCGGAGGAGGCGCCCACGTGCCAAGGCGGAGCGTGTCGTGGATGACAGAGGCGCAGGCGAGCTGCCCAAGGTTGGCAGTGTGCACAAAGACATTTGCGAACAGGCCCTCGTACTTTCTCAAAATAAACCCGTAGGACATTGGCACTATTTACTTGAGTCATATATTTAGGTCCAGTTTAGTTGCAAAAAATTTTGCAAAATTTTTCAAGATTCCTCATCACATCAAATCTTTGGACGCATGCATGAAGCATTAAATATAAATAAAAAATAAAACTAATTACACAGTTTAGACGAAATCCACGAGATGAATCTTTTAAACCTAATTAGACTATGATTGAACACTAATTGTCAAATAACAACGAAAACTGCTACGGTGCCATTTTATCGAAAATTTTAACATCTAAACAAGGCCTTAGCAAAAAGGACCCCGTATAATTCTTTTGCTTGGATATATACCCTCCTCACCTCGCTTCTTCAATCTCAGAACAGAGCATCGTCAGGGGAGGAGCACCGGCCGACCACGGCGTGCTCGCGCGCGGGCGGCTGGATGAGCGGCGCGTAGCTGTGGGCAGCAGCGGAACCGAGGCGTGCCTGGTGGGCGGGCGACGGCGGCCGGGGACGGCCACGCGGTGGTGCGGCACGCGGGCGCGGCAGCCGTGGAACAGAGCGGCGGGTCCAACGCGGGGAAGGTCGGCACCGGTGGCATGAGGCACGGCGCGGGACAAGGCAGCCAGCATCGGGGCTCGGGAGGAGCCGAGGGGTGCGAGGCGAGGTGAAACCGCCTGCGGGCTCAGGCGGGGTGCACGGCAGCGCGGCACGGCGACGCTCGGCGCGATGGCGGGCGCACGTGCGCGGGAAAGGAGCGCGCGGCCGGGAGACTCGGGGAGGTAGAGCTGCGCGCGGGTCGCGGCCATGGCGTGCTGCGGCTCGAGGACGCGCTCGTGGGGAGGACCGGCACCGGCGGCGCGATGTGCGAGGCGAGTGCTGCGGAGCTCGGCGCGAGGAGGTGCTGCGAGTCACGGCGGCCCGGCGAGGGCAGACCCTCCGGCAGCGGCGGACCCGGCGCGGATGCTCGGCGACGGGGCAGCAGGGAGCCCCGACGCTGGAGGTGGAGCAACGCGAGGAGAAATCGGCGGCGCTAGCAGAGCGGCGAAGGAGGCAGCCATGGCGCACCGTGGTGGCTGCGGTCTCGGCCGGCGCTGCGGCACGGCGCGCCGAGGGCAGCAGGCCCGCGCGGAGTCAGGGAGGGGCGCGCTCGCGAGGGAGAAAGGAAGGGGTGCCGGTGAGCGGCTGCGGGCACGGCCATGTCTGGCCGGGCGCACGGTTTGCTCGGCAGGCGATGGGAGAGGAGCGTGGGGTAGTTCGGTCGTCGGCTTAAGCAAGAAGACAGCAGGCAGGCGTATTCAAGAAGCCGAGGGAGGCCGACAGGGCAGCATGACACCACGCGGAGATAGGATGGGGCGGTGCAGTGTGGCCGGCAGCGGCACAGCTGCACGCACAGGGAAATGAAAATGACCCGGCGTGACAGGGCAGCAGAGGTATCAAGCAGAGAGAGGGGACGCTGGCGCACTTGGGTGCTCGATGCATATATATATATATATATATATATATATATATATATCCACACACTAAAAAGTGCTGGCAGTGCCGACCGCTGAGAAACCAGGCCGCGTTTAGTTGCCTGCAGAATCGGCGCCGTTGGAATTCTCCGCACTGTTCCAGCAATGTAGCACAATGTAGTATTTTGTTTTTATTTGGTAATAATTGTCCAATCGTTGACTAATTATGCTCAAAATGTTCGTCTCGCAAAATACAACCAAACTGTACAATTAGTTTTTGATTTCGTCAACATTTAGTACTCTATACATATACCGTAAGTTTAATATGATGGAGAATCTTCTTTTTGTATAGTGCCAAAATTTGGATTCTGGTAACTAACCAAGGGCCCAGGCAGCCGAGTGTATATATATATACACCGAAACGTGCAGTAGAGACAGTAAGACTGGCCACAGTGTGTGCATCGATGCCTAAAACTAAAAGCAGAAACTCAGCATCGATGAAGACAAGCTGCAATGGGCAGGCATCGTGTAGGACCTACTAAACAGTAAAAAGCAACAACTGTAGACAGTTTTCCTCTCTCTTGTGCACATTTTTCTCTCTCATATACATGCATGTTGCCAGAGAGAGGTTTGAAGCATCGATGCTTCTACATGACTCGGTGCCCAATTTTTCTGGAAATTCGACATCGCTCGCAACGGTCGGCACAGGTGCTTGGACCTTCTCTCTCCTCTTCAAGCACCGGTAAAACGATACATTGTGGGCAGTCTAAGAGACATTGATTGTCCTGCCAAAAAAAATACGACAAAACAGGCACATACAAACAAGGCAGCAGACAGAGACAAGCCGAGGCAGGCACGGCCAGACACGGATGGAGTGAGATACAGAAAATGCGGGATGACGACATTACACGGGTCGGCCATCAGGGCGTCCAAGGAGCAAACAACAGAGAGGGGCAAGGACAGGACGAGCAGAGGACGCGATGGTTGTTGACGCTGCAAGCCACTGCCGCCGCATGCAAAATTTTACTAAGGGGCTGTTTAGTTCCCATTAATTCTAAATTTTGGCACCACGCAGAAAGAAGATTTCCCGTCACATCAAATTTACGGTACATATATGGAGTACTAAATATTGACGAAATCAAAAACTAATTGCACAGTTTGGTTTTACTTTGCGAGACGAACGTTTTGAGCCTAATTAGTCAACGGTTGGATAATTATTACCAAATAAAAACAAAACGCCACTGTAGCTAAAACAGTCCAAAGCCTAATTAGTCAACGATTTGCACAATTTTGTTTTTATTTGGTAATAATTGTCCAATCGTTGACTAATTATGCTCAAAACGTTCATCTCGCATAGTACAACCAAACTGTGTAATTAGTTTTTGATTTCGTCAATATTTAGTACTCCATACATGTACCGTAAATTTGATGCGACGAAAAATTTTCTTTTTGCATAGTGTTAAAATTAGGAATTTGATGGAACTAAACATGTTCGGGAAAAAAGCCGGGTGGATAGACCAGAGATGGAGTGATAATGACACGAGTACAGTACAGTTACATATTATACACAGAACATGTACTACACTACACTAGTGCAGACACGTCTAGTCTAGCATGACAGTACGTCTCATGACACCCAATCAAGTCACGTCAAGAAAATTAAATGAATATCGTGCTTTGTCTCGTTATGTGTTTATGCATCGTCGGATCCGATTAACTTCCACTGATAATTATTTCACGCAAAAATTCATACTTTGCACTAACCCATAAAGATAAAATATTTAAGCGCTATTTAATTACTTTGCCCAATATAGTTTGTCAAAAATGGCATTTTAAACATAAACTCAAATATTTTAAAATTTAAAATTTAAAAATCCGAGAGACTCGTTCCGGAAATTTTTCTTAGGCCTAAATCCTAGTGCTAAACGAGCTCGTAACACCAGGGGTATTACACTATACTAACCAAACTAACAAGCTCTCATAACTAGCTACACTAAAGAGCTTGACAACTAGTTTGCGGTAATATAAAGAGAGTGAGCAAGATGATTATACCGCCGAGTCGAAGAATGAACCAATCAATCACAAGAATCAATATCAATGAAGACCAATCACATCGGAATTAAATATTGACATAATGATTTTTTACCGAGGTTCGCTTGCTTGCTGGCAAGCTAGTCCTTACTGTGGTGATTCATTTACTTAGAGGTTCACGCGCTAATTGGCATCACACGCCAAATCCTCGATAGGGTGCCGCACAACAAACACAAGATGAGGATCACACAAGCCACGAGCAATTCACTAGAGTACCTTTTGGCTCTCCGCCGGGGAAAGCTCAAGAACCCCTCATAATTACCACGATCAGGACCGGAGACAATCACCAACCTCCGCTCAACGATCCTCGCTGCTCCAAACCATATAGGTGCGCGGCAACCATCAAAAGTAACAAGCGAATCCCGCAGCGAAACACGAACACCAAGTGTCTCTAGATGTAAACACTCAAGCAATGCACTTAGATTCACTCCCAATCTCACAAGGATGTTGAATCAACGATGGAGATGAGTGGTAGGGCTTTGGCTAAGCTCACAAGGTTGCTATATCAATGAAAATGGTCAAGAGAGTGAGCTTGAACCAGCCACGGGGCTTAAATAGAGAGCCCCCACGAATAGAGCCGTTAGCTCAATTATTGGGCTGACTGCGCATCGACCTCGTGTCCGATCACTACTTGACTGCCACGTGTCCAATTCAAAATGAAGTAGCCGCTGCTGCCACGAGTACCACACACTCACCTACGATCGGACGCGTCCGATGTGGACGAACGGACGTAGGAGACTCAGCGTCCGGTCGAGTGCATTGAGCTCCCAGAGCCACTCTGGGCCGACCGGACGCGTCCGGTTACACTGGACCGGACGCTCCTAGAGTCCGATTAATTTTAACGCTGAGAACCCGAGGCTCGCTGATTCACACCGGACGCGTCCGGTCGCTCTCTGCAATTTAGTACCGAGCCACATCACTTTGACCGGACGCTGAACAGTAACTCCTCGGCGTCTGGTCGCTCCACTGAGCCAGATTCCGGTCGTTAATACCGGACGCATCCAGTCACCATACCGGACGCGTCCGGTCACTCTGTGACCAGCGCGACTAACTCCTTTTCAACTCTATCTTCTTCACCCTTGCTCAAATGTACCAACCACCAAGTGTATCACCTTGTGCACATGTGTTAGCATATTTTCACAAACATTTTCAATGGTGTTGGCACTCCACTAGATTCTAAATGCAAATGTAATGAGTTAGAGCATCTAGTGGCACTTTGATAACTGTATTTTGATACGAGTTTCACCCCTCTTAATAGTACGGCTATCGAACCTAAATGTGATCGCACTTACTAAGTGTCTGGATCACCGAAACGAAAAGGCTCCTACCACTTATACCTTTGCCTTGAACCTTTTGTTTTTCTTTTACTTCTTTTTCAAGTCCAAGCAATTGATCATCACCATGGCAACACCATCATCATGTCATGATCTTCATTTGCTTCACCACTTGGAGTAGTGCTATCTATCTCATAATTACTTTGATGAACTAAGTTATCACTTATGATTTCATCAATTCATCAAAATCAAACTAGAGCTTTCAACCTCCACGTGAAGCACGTAGACGTGCCGGCGGGCGCAGCCATGCGCAACTGCCTCGAGCGTCCGGACGCTAGCGCCTGGATCGTCCGGGCGCTAGTAGTTCGCTAACCTGAGTCCTTAATTTTTGCATTTGATTTTCCAGCTTTCTTGTAAATTCTTGGTAGTGCTACTATATTAGAGGGTTTCTGTGGGACGCAAGATCTTCACAGGAGTCATACATAAATTTTCAAAAAAAAAAATTCGTTTTTATATAGTTATTAAAAGACTCACGTTCCAAGGGGACATGAATATAAAAAAAGTAAAATGTTTTCTACAATGCGAAAGAGTGGTCTGGTCATGGAGAGAATATAGACCGAAACCAACGTGTGTTGCGTGATGCCTTTTTTTTTTCTGACAAACGGCTCATGTATATTGACTGAATGAGCGATGCGAGTGGGAAAATTTGACAAGGAGATGATAGCCCGTAGGCGTAAACTTGTTTTTTCAAACGAATATAAGCCTAACATACGCCTTGGAGTTAGTTGGTCGAGCAATACTGTAACGCTAGCTGCAGCCGGCAGCGCCACCGCAACGACAACGCATCTTGTCAATTAGGGAGTAAAATTGAACAGCGCCTCGTTACATGCATTTGAATTATAGATTTAACTATATATATATATGGAAATTATTTTCTACTCCTAGGGACATGCCGTGACGCCAACTTCATTCAGAACCCTGTCCGCCGTCATCACCCGCCTCGCAGCCGCCAGTGGCAGTGGCCGGCCACCGGTGACCTGCGTGGTGTGCACCCTCAGCATGCCGGTGGTCGGCGAGGTCGCCTGCGCGCACGGCCTCCCGCTAGCCATCTACTGGATCCAGCCGGCGACCGTTCTCGCCACCTACTACCACTACTTCCACGGCCACGACGAGCTCCATCAACTCGTCGCCGCCGCCGGCGCTGGCGGCGGGGCCAATCTGAGGTCGTCGTCCTCAGACGAGGTGATAATTCTTCCAGGCCTGCACCGCCCTCTTAGAGCCCGCGACATGCCGAGCTTCTTTTTCAGCGAGGAGAAGGCGCAGGACGACGACGGGCTGTCCAAGCTGGTGCTCCAATCGATGCGCGAGCTGTTCCAGCAGATGGACGACGAGAAGCCGGTGGTTCTGGTGAACACGTTCGGCGCGCTGGAAGACGCCGCGCTGAAATCACTCCAGCCATACATGGACGACGACGTCCAAGTCTTCGCCGTCGGGCCGGCAGTTCCGTTGAAGAACGACGACGGGAGCGGCGAATTCGCGCAGATCCATCTGTTCCTGCACGACGAGACGGCGGCGTACATGGAGTGGCTGGACTTGCAGCCGGAGAGGTCCGTCGTCTACCTCTCGTTCGGGAGCCTGCTGGGGTAGTACACGAGACGGCAAGCCGAGGAGGTCCTCCACGGGCTGCGATCCACCGGCCGGCCCTACCTGTGGGTGGTGCGCAGGGACGGCCGCGCCGAGGCGGAGGTGGACGACGACGACCTCTGCCTGACGGACGCGGCGGCGAAGGGGGTGGTGGTGGAGTGGTGCGACCAGCAGCGGGTGCTGGCGCACCCGTCGGTGGGGTGCTTCGTGACGCACTGCGGGTGGAACTCGACGCTGGAGGCCGTGGTGTGCGGCGTGCCCATGGTCGCCGCGCCGAGCTGGTCGGACCAGCCCGTGAACGCGTGGCTGGTGGAGGAGGAGTGGGAGGTGGGCGTCAGGGCGGAGCGGGATGGGGAAGGCGTATTGGCGCGAGAGGAGCTCGCGAGGTGTGTGGAGATGGTGATGGGTGCCGGTGACAGGGCGGTGCAGGTGAGGGAGAACGCGAGTGGGCTCAAGGAGAAGGCAAGGCAGGCCGTGGCTGCGGATGGGCCGTTGGAAACGAGTCTTCGGAGATTTGTTGAGAGCATGCATCTTGGCCGGTCAAGAAAATAAATTACATTTTAGCTATAGGGGTGGTGGCAACAGAGGTTAATTGCTCTGAACTTTTTTTTTGAAGAAACAATTGCTCTGAACTTCATCTCGGTCATATGGATATGTATGACCTGATATACATTTGCGTTTTATTGAGCAGTTAAGCACAAACGATATTGTTTGGTTTAAGTTTTATTCTTCAAAGTATAAATTAAATGATCCTATGCTTTTATCTGCATACCACATTTATATCGAGGATCTGCATTTTGAATATATAAACACTCAAAAACGGGAAAGTGCCGCCACTCATCAGGATTTTGGGACACCATGTCTCAGTGACATGCATGTCGAGTCATATATCACTTGTCAGTGAGTTCTAAATCCTCCTGCCGGATTTGTTTTAAAAGAAGTCTTAAATCCTAAAATTTTACTTCCTTCATTCAAAAGTATTTTTTTAGGCCAACGGACGCTAGCCCAAGTGGTTAAGCGCTCCCGAGGCACCCTGGGGCCTGAGTTCGATCCCCAGGCTATGCATATTTGCTAGCCATTTGGGACGAATTTCAGGGGCTATGGGTAATAAAATCACCTTGTCAGTCCCACGCCGAAAGTACAGGGCTATGGTCATCCTATCTCACAAGATGCGGTGGGGCTGGGGTTCCGAGGTTTTCCGCGATCTGATGAAAAGATCTTCTTCTTAATGAAATACTGGTGGGACGCCGTCCCCCCAGATCGCGTTTTTTTTGTCTTGTTTTAGATCCCCGGTATACCTACAAAAGCTAGAACAACCTATGATAGTATATTGTTTCATTTGTTTTGTATTTTGTGTTTGTACTCAAAGGATATGCATTCTTAATAATACAATAATGGCATTCTCTAGAAAGAGAACGAGAGAGAGAAGCTCCAATTATACTATAGAAGATGATCTATGGTTCATTGACCATAAATTGCTAGACAATTTTGATGCATAGTTGCGTATATATATCACAATAAAAAAGTTTTTTTTTCTCAAATATGTAAAAGGTTTGTGCATCTCTGTATTAAGTAGAATTAGTTTTTACATTGCGCTGAAGCGCATTATTTGGGAGGATTGAATGTTACAATTTAAGCTTTGCCTCCCTAACACTCGCGAACCACCGGCAACCGAGCTTGCAGGCTCCACAGTAAAAAAAAAAAAGCAAACAAATCTTTATCTTTGTTAGAGAAAATGCCACGCTACCAAGCTCCCATTCCTGGCAGCATGCGCCGGCCAGTGCTCTCAGGCAAGCACTGCTTGTTACCCGGCCATCAGATTTCGAAGTTTACGGTCAAGATTTATTGAATCAGCTTTCTACAGGACCAGCTTAGCACGTAAATCTTACTTAGGCCGCGTTTAGTTCCGAATTTTTTTGGCTTTTGGCTACTGTAGCACTTTCGTTTTTATTTGACAAAAATTGTTCAATTATGGATTATTTAGGCTTAAAAGATTCGTCTCACGATTTCTCGACTAACTGTGTAATTAGTTTTTTTTTTGTCTACATTTAGTACTCCATGCATGTGCCGCAAGATTTGATGTGACGAAGAATCTTGAAAATTTTTGGTTTTTGGCTTGGACTAAACGGGGTCTTACTTTGCTTCTCCTCCTCTGTAAATAAACTTTTTTACTACAGCTTCTATTCGAATCTAGCTTCTACTCCACGTTGTACTGCCTAAATACTTTACCTCGGCTTCTCCCCAATCGGGCCTCACCAACCTTCTCTTCCCCTCGCCTCCTCTTCGACCCCTCTCTCCCGACGCCGATGGCGCGACGGCGCAAGCAGGCCGAGCTCGTCGGTCGCCGGCCCTCGGCGCGGCGGCGTCCAGCCTCCTCCTCCCCCTCCACGCTCCTCTCCTCCTCGCGCCGCAGGACCGGGGCAGCGTTGCTCCATCTCTCGATGCGAACGGCTGCCTAGGGTTTGGCCTCTCCGATGCCGATCCCCACGTGGGCACGCACCACCGCGCCGGCGTCCACGAAGGCCGTCTCCACGGGGCTCCCGCTGGCGGTTGCGCCCCCAGCACAACCCATCTCGGCGCACCGGCCCTCGGCGGCAGCAGCCTGCCACGGGAGCCTCCCTCGGCGGCGGCGGCGCGTCCTCCCCACCTCGTCGCTGGCCGCTTTGCTGGAGGCGGTTTGCGGGGCGCCGCACGGTGGTGGCGACGTCACCGGCGGCGATGTGGACCTGAAGAGTAGCCGAGGAGGAGACGCGTCGCAGCAGGTGGCAGGCCCGGGCCGGTGCGTGCGGCGCCCCTCGCTCCGGCGGCCAAGGCACGCCGTGTGGGTGAGACGCAGGGCTGGGCAAGCTGGTCGGTCGATTTTTTTTTTCCGGTCTAATTTCTTTGTTGCCAGTCTCTTGCACGGATTTTTTTTTTTTTTTTTTTTTTGCGAATCAGTCTCTTGCACGGATGGGAAAAGAGAGGCGTCAACAGCAGCTGCCACGGACTGGACGACTATGCGGAATGACGCGATGGCGATGCCCAGGGAGCTGGACGAACTACTCATGGTGAGTGCAGCCTTGATCTCTAATAATTCAAACTTAGCATGGAAATCTTGTGGTCTGGTTATGATGCTTGCATTTGCATTCTCTCACTGAACTCTTGACCTCTTCAGAGCCTGTGGGACTCGGACATGGAGCTGGCCATGGGCTTCAGTTCCTGCAGCGCTCCTCCGAAGGAGGCGAGTGCCACTGCCTCTTCCCAATGTAAGAGTTTTACAATCTGGTTTGCTCTCAAGTCTGAACTTCCGAAGTGCTTTCTCAGGACTTACCGTTGGACAGGCTGCATCAGGTAGAATTTGCTGACTACCCATGAACCATTTGTAATAACCTATTCATAACAGTGTAATGCAGTATGCTTCTTGAATGTATAAGAATTTGTTCAGCATTCTCTGTCATGAAATGGCTGGTTCCTGTGCTTCACCGTGAAAGTTTTGAATTATCTTTAGTACTGCTATACTAGATGAAATTATTACATGAGGTAACAGGGACAAACACTATATGATGTTTCGATGCACAGTTCAAGACAAATTTTTTTGATGTTACTGCCTGATTATTTATGTGACCCTAAAAATAGGTTGTCCATGTTCGAGAGTGAAACAAACACTTGATTCTGCCTAAAAATTCATTATTGACCTAGAGTGTTCGATTGTAGATGGAGACAACACATATCAGTATGTGGTCCACATTTTTTTGATGGACTGATAAAAAAGGAAGAGTAGAAGGAATGATACCTGGAACAGGAGCTGCAGCAGTCTATTGGTAAGTGAGAGACTGGTACTACAATTATGTGACTGATATTTTGAAAATGTCATAAATGAATTCTAGATTTCTTTTTTCCATATGGCAGTGTTTAGATCCAACACTGGATGACTTTGTACATTGTCTGAGATTGGATTTTGTTAGAAACTATTTAAGTCTGAACCTGGCCCTTCTGGTTCCTTCATGTACTGAATTGGAATTGTAGTATGCATTCATGGGACATTAATTCTTTAATTTACATTTTATTTAGTAGAAAAGAATTAGTGACCGCTGATGTTTATCCATTCTTGCGCTTTTACAAATTACAGTGGTATTAAAAAGAGCAAATTCTCTCATCCAAGGACTTATTTACTGAAATACACCATGTTCAAAAGGGTATGCACAACGAGTTTCCGCCTCACTACATTTACTTAGACTCACACCAATCCATCTTTTTTCTATTTGTATTTTGTGTTTTCTTAAAATTATATTTTGGCCAATGAAGATTCACTCACTATCTAAACCAACTATCTATCATCACAATCTCCTCCTTGGTAACTACAGCATTCTGTGTCATATAGTAGATAGGCCAACACAGTTCCATCCAAGTACTAATAGCAATTTCGTGACCTTTTGTCTGGACAGATGGCCTCTGGCCACACTGCAACTATGGGGGTTGGCCATCATGCGGTAGAACAACCAAATTCAACATAGATAAGGTGCCACCTTCTCAAACTTTCTTCGGAATGAGATGTCTGAAACACTTCAAGTGTGTCATGTCAGCGCAAATCATTTTACTATGCCGCACCTCTTAATGTCTCTATTAGTTTTGCTTTTGTGTCTTTGATTTGTCCCCACATCTACCTGGATTCCTGTTCTGAGTTTGCCCTCTAATTGTCAAGAAAAGATTTCAGGATTATATCTGAAACCTCCAACAAAAAAATAACGCTCAACGGAATGGCGTTTTTGGGATGCATCCTTGGGCTTCAGTTCCCTTTTTTGTGCCTATATCGTGATTCCGACAAATGCCAGTAGCCCCTCTTTTGAGCAATTTCATTTCCAACTGTATTTGCATATACCATGGATTTGTTTCTTTACACCACGTCTGCTTCTTCATTTTAGTTTGATGAGACATAATACATGTATGCGACAATGTATAAACTGCCTTTTTATAACTCAAGTGTTCATTCATGCTTCGTTTTCTAATTATGAAGTTGCAATATCTAAGGTTGCCAAGTAACCATCATTTTTGGCCGCGAAAACTGTCATCTGGGGCCCTTATGTTGTTTTCTACTCTAAAATAGCCACCATATTAGCATCTACTACATGAGGACCTTATCTGATATGCTCATCACTTATTAAGCTGCTCAGAACAGCAACAAAATATGAGGTTTCACTATTTCTCAAGTTCTGTTCAGACAGTTTGTACAAATTCACAATGCACACAATTCCCTTAGAAACTGAGGACTGATGGTGTGGAGTGAAGCTAACAGATATTTCTGGCAGGATTATCAGGCCATTTGGGTGGGGAGGATGATACTAGGAAATATTTCCTTGTCTTTGGTACACGCCATTGAGCTTGGTAGCAACACAGTCACATTAAGGTGTGGATTTTCACCTTCTGAATCGACACCTACGCCATGTTTTCAGGACGGCTGGTCGAGTCTGGACGCCTGGGGACCGTCCAGAACGTCCAGGACGATTAGTCGTCGTCCAGGAAGATTAATCGACCCTGGACGAGTCCCCTGGTCGTCCCCTATATATGGGGAACTGATATACCATATATATTATATAGTTACTCAAACTAATATACACAAACTAATATATTACATGTTCTGGGCTCTAGATAGGTCAGTTGGCCACTTACCTGGCTGCTGCAGAGCCCTTTCTTGTCTTGCTGGCTGCTGCTGACAAACTGAAATTATAGAAAAATAAAGCACATTAGCAAGGAAATATGGTGAAAGGCAATCAGGTGAAAGGCAATCAAGTGATCAACAAAGGAAATTAAAACAGTAAAGCACACAATTTAAACCAGTCCAGAACTGCATAGTGCATAGTGGCTAGTGGGCATAGTGCCACACTGCCATTGCCATAGTGCATAGTGCAATAGTGCATACATCAAGTCCAGTACATAAATAGGCAAAACAGCCAATGATCTAAAGAACTACTCAAGTAGAGTGCCATCTACACAAAAACCTCCTCCATCTCTATCTGTTGCACATCCATGGGGGTCTTCATCCTCCTCCATTGGTGCCACAGGATCAGATGCATCTTGATCTTCTTGGTCTTCATTTCTTGCATCAGCATCATGGTCACTATCATCTTCTTCACCTCCAGATATATCTTGTGCTGCAGAAGTCCCCCTACGATGCTTCCTGTTCCTAGTATAGGTCTTCTGGACAGTGGCTACAGCACGGCTAGCAGCAACCCTAGGCAAGTTGCGAGCCCTTAGATTCTCAGATGCACCAATAGCTTCATCCACAACAGCCCAAGGCAGCTCCCCACAATTCTCATCAACCCATTCACTGTCCCACTGAAACTCTTCTAGCAAGAGAGGGCTGCTCCTCTTTCCTTTGCAACCAAGTTCTCGAATTTTTTGAAACATATTTGTCATCTTTTTGTTGTAACTGACATGAACCAATTTATTTAGCCTCTTGTGCTCTAATCTATTCCTCTTTTTGGTGTGAATCTGCAGAAAAAAAAATAACATGACATCACATTGGTCTACAATTTCCAACAGCACTAACACTCTAGCAATGATACTTACACTAGAGAATTCGCTCCAGTTACGCTCACAACCTGATGTTCATGTACACTTCCACTGCACGTTGCCTCTGTTGATCTAGATCTACACAGAGAAACAGAGCTTCAAGCTTCAAAGCACCAAGATTGAACGAGGAGGTGATGACTGACCTGAGGAGGGGCTCATATTCTTCGTGCAGTCTTCCTCCCTTGCACAGTTGGATCTGCAGTTCTGCACCCGCTGGATCTACAGGCCTGCGTGCCTGTAGCACTGCAGCAACCACAAGGAAGAGAGGGAGGGCAGCTGGAAGGGGGAGGAGCAGCAGGGAACCAAGGGAGGGCAGCTGGAAGGGGGAGGAGCAGCTGGAAGGGAGAGGGAGGGCTGCTGCTGGACTGGGAGAGGTGAGAGACTAGAAGACTGAAGAGTGAGTGTGTCTGCCGTGTGAGTGAGAGGCTGAGGGAGTGAGGGGGTAGGAAAGGAAAACCCTAATGGGCTTGGGCCAAAATATAAAATAGGACCAGCTCTCAGATACAGCCCACTCTTAAGCTGGACGGGCTGGACGACTAGCACAGCCTGGACGGGCGATTAATCGCGGCTGGACGACGATTAATCGGACGACTAGTTTCCTGGACGGTCTGGCCTATTCGGAGGCCCTAGTCGAGTTGCTAAAACCGTCCAGGACGATTAGTCGCGATTAATCGCGATTAATCGGACGTCCTGAAAGCAGGGTGACCTACGTTATGTGGCGTTCATAGGTAACATACCATTTTACTGTTTTATAATGTCATTATCATCTATGCAATATATTCTGAATCTGCAAAATGGTGCTTTTACTTCTTTAAAAAATCTAAGAGGAGAAAACTAAAACCTTTGTATTATGTCCAGTGTTTGCTACTTATTTGGTGTTTATTTATTTTGTGACCCTAAAATGTTATTGTGAGAGAGATAAACTCTGAATAGTATATATTGATAGATCACAGATTACAAGGGATTACAATATATAGGCAGGAGAACTCAAGGGTTCAAGGTGTGAACACAATCTAGGAACCTAATTAACTCATACTAAATAGCACAAGTGCCTAGCTTTGGCGCATGGTCAGTCTCCAGAGTCCAAGCGCAGCACAATAGACTAGGAGGCAAACATAACTTGCTAACATCCCCCAAATCGAGCATCGGTGCAATGGACGCTCGAGACCGTTTCTAAACTCTGTGAAGAGCGAAAATGGCAATCCTTTGGTGAAGATGTCGGCATCTTTGAGAGGTGGTTGGAACATGAAGAACTTGAACAACACCAAGAGCAACATGTTCCCGAACAAAATGGAGATCAATCTCGATGTGTTTAGTCCACCGATCTTTGGACTGGGTTGGCGGACATGTAGACGGGCAACCGATGTTGTCACAATGAGACCAATGTAGCACGCCGCAAGGGGGGCGTAATTATTTGAGAAGTTGGCGCACCGAGAAGCTCGCAATAGTGTTGGCAACGCGCGATATTCGGCTTCACCTCGGATCGGGACACGGTGTTTTGGCGTTTGGAGGACCAGAAATGAGGTTATCATCAAGGAAGACCGCATATCCGTAAGTGGACTTATGAGTATCCGGCAAATGCCCAATCGACATCGAGTAGGCGACCACCATGTGTTGGGATGAGGCGGAGCACCAACCCCAAATGTAGAGTCCCGCGAACATCACCAAGGATCCGCTTGAGGGCGCCCAAGTGAGGTTCCGTGGATCATGCATGTGGAGACACACTTGTTTGAACAACATAAGCAATGTCCGGACGAGTGAAAGTGAGGTACTGAATAGCACCAGCTAGGCTGCGAAAATCAGAGGGATCCTGAACTGGGTCACCACTTACTGCAGATAGCTTTGTATTGGTGTCAACTGGAGTAGAGCAGGGTTTGCATTCAGTCATACCAGCCCGGTCAAGAATCTCCATCATGTATTGTTGCTTTGAGACAAAAGCGACATCCATCCCGGGGTCTTGAACTTGCATTCCAAGAAAATGGTGTAACTTGCCAAGGTCCTTCATGTTGAACTCACGCTGTAGGGCAGATATGATGCAACGGAGGACAGCTGTGGAGGAGGCAGTGAGGATGATGTCATCTACGTACAGCAGCAAGTATGCTGTGTCGGCACCATATGATGGAAGATAAATAGGGAGGTGTCTGTCTTGGCATTCACAAATCCAAGTGAGAATAAATGTAGCAAAGCGACTATACCATGCCCGAGGAGCTTGCTTGAGACCATAGAGACTTGTTGAGTCGGCGGACATATCCGGGATGAGTGGGATCCTCAAAACCAGCAGGTCAGGCAAAAAAACAGCTTCGCATGTGGTCTCGTGTAGAAAGGCATTCTTTACATTGAGTCGGTGAACTGCCGTTCATGGGAGAGGGCGAGAGAGAGCACCGTCTCAACGTAAGCGGGGCTTGACAACAGGGATGAATGTCTCGTCAAAGTCGATCCCCGGTGCGCCGAGTAAAGCCTCGAAGGACCCAACGAGCCTTATGTAGCGCTCTAGGGACCCGTCGACCCTAATTTGTGCTTGAAAATCCATTTACCAAAGTGACAATGTTGCCTTGAGACGGTCGAGGAACA
Source organism: Miscanthus lutarioriparius (assembly GCA_904845875.1). Taxonomy (NCBI): domain Eukaryota; kingdom Viridiplantae; phylum Streptophyta; class Magnoliopsida; order Poales; family Poaceae; genus Miscanthus; species Miscanthus lutarioriparius. Next base: position 132,165 of record CAJGYO010000483.1, on the reverse strand, counting down.
AGCTCCCATGTGTTGTTCTCAAGGAGAGCAGAGAACTCTTCTTCCATGGCAGCCCTCCAATTGGGATCGATAAGGGCACTACTAAGCTGCATGGGCACCGTGATGATGTTGTCTTTGTTGTAGACACTAGGAAACTGGTGACCAGCTTTTGGCGTGTGTTGTCATGCCGTGATTGTTGACGGTGGGCTGCATGCACACGGCACCCTTAGGCGAGCTGGCCGCCGAGGCACCGGGCCGATTCTTGGAGGAGGAGGAGCGCTCTGGCCGCGCCGTGAATACACCAAAGAAGGGTCGAGGCCTCGACGGGGCTGCCGCAGAACGGAGGGACTGGGCGCCGGGTCAGCAGAATACCGAGCTGCAGCAGCAGCAAGCAGCGTAGATGTAGCGGCTGTTGGCGCAAAGAATACTGGAGCTGCAGCAGCAGCAGCAGTGTAGGGAGGAGTGGCCGGCGCTGATATTGGTGAAAGAACCTTGCCCGCACCGCATGGCATCATTCATCTCGGCTCGACGGTGCATCGATCACACCGAATGCCACACGAGGACGGTCAGTGTAGGGTCTTGATGGCGTCTTGACAGGGGGTGCTGCGACGTGGCGTCTTGCAGAACACCAACGGAGGTACCAGTGGGAAATAAAGGTAGTGGTGCACTTTGGGCATGGGATCGAAGATCATCGCTTAGAAAATCAAGTCCATTGGATTGGGAGGAGGGGTCATTGGGAAGGGGAACGAGTTCTCATCAAACACGACATGTCGAGAGATGAGAACACGATTGGTTTGAAGGTCGAGGCGGTATCCTTTATGGTTGGAGGAATAGCCAAGAAAGATGCACAAGGAGGATCGAGGTGCAAGTTTGTGGGTGGTCGTGGCGGAAAGGTTAGGATAGCAAGCCTTGACCAAAGACGCCAAGATGGTCGTATTGAAATTTGAACACCAAACAGAGACGAGTGAGGTGTGGAGGAGTGAAGGGTTTTGGTGGGTAGGATGTTGAGAACATGTGTGGCGACGTGTAATGCTTCAACCCAAAGATGAAGGGGGGCATGCAAGCTTGAATAAGAAGGGAGCGAACCGCATTATTGATGGTGCGGATCATGCGCTCACCCCGCCCATTCGAGATGAAGTATATGGACAGGGACATGCGAAGGTGGATGTCACAGGTGAGGAAGGAGCGGGAGATAGAGTTATCAAACTCGCCATTGTCACATTGGATAGCTTTTACAACAAAGATTGCCATCTTTTGAGAAAAGTAACATAGGCGAGAAAGTTAGTTAGAGTGGTAAACATGTCGATTTGAGACGAAGAGGAAACGCCCAAACATAGTGGGAATAATCATCGAGTATAATTAAGTAGTATTTGAAGCCGTAAACACTAACAATGGGAAGTCCATAAATCACGTTGAATGAGCTCAAATAAATTAGAGGCCCGAGAAGATGATGTTTGAAACGGAAGGCGTGTATGACGCCTAATCGACATTTATGACAAATAGAACCAAGTTCTTTAGTACAACCAGAATAACAGAGGTGACTTTGGACAACGTGTCACGACCAGGATGGCCAAGCCGACGATGCCAAAGTGCGGTGAGGAATCGGCAGACAAGGCGGTGGCGCCAGGGGAGATGTAATGGGTAGAGGGCCCTGAGCTATTGCACTGATGATCACCTTGTGAGACTCCAGATCCTTCACGTAACAACCAAGTGGGGTCAAATTCAACAAAGACAATTATTGTCGGTGGTGAACTGGCGTCTCAAAATGAGGTTTTTAATGAGGCGTGGTGAAACAAGAACATTATTGAGGGATGAGAATTGGTGAGAGTGGTGGTGCCATGGCGGTGACAGAAGTAAGGAGCCATCACCGACAATGATAGAAGAAGGAGAAGGATCTTGTGAAGAGTTAGGGTGTGAAAGAGTGCGAGAATCGGAAGTCATGTGGGAGGTGGCACCCGAGTCGGGTACCGGTCGTTGTTCGGCCATTCAGTAGTGTCATGGTCTTTGAAGGTGGAAGCAAGGATTGCCGATCGAAGGCCACGGGAAGACCGGTTGGAGAGGTGTAGAAGCGGGAGTAGCCGAGGTGCCAAAGAAAGGCACAGGAGCACCTAGCCGACCAGTAGAAGGCAGCGGAGAGAGGCTCTTCCGCAGTACCGTTCAAAAAGCAGTCTTTGGAGGGTGTTTGTTCTGCGGCCGGAAGGCTCCTGTTGTGCCAAGAACGTCTTTGTGTGGTGGTGGGTGGGTGCACCGCACATGAAGCGAGAGGACGCGGCCGGGGACAATGAGCCACGGGTTGTAGTGGGTGGGCCAAGACCCACTCGCCCCTCAGTTGGATGGAGCAGACGTGCTCGAGCCGACGCTTTTGCCGCCTCCAGTTCACTGCTGCCGCCTCGCCCCAGCCGCCATGACGATTGTTTTTGCCACCAAAGCCGCCCCTTTGCCACCCCCAGTGCTTGGTGTTGGGATGCCCAATCACTGGGCGGCACGAGGAGCCAGCACGTCAGGCTTGGCGACGAGAGCCGTGGGAGGAGACGGAGTCGGGCCCCATGGTAAGCTCCTCGAGAGTGAGCTCGTCGTGAGGCCTCAAGAAGGAAGGAAGGGGCAGGCTGCGTCGAAGATGGCGGCCAATGGAGACAAACCGCTTCGTTCAAACCTCGGATGAGATTGAGGACGAGGGAGCGGTCACCGACGGGTTCACCCAGATCGCCGAGGTTGTCGGCGGTGGTCTTGAGAAGCTTGCGATGGTCGGTGATGAGATAGGTCCCCCGACAAGCGTCAAGGTTTACGTCAAGAATGAGAGCGCGCGCCTCCGCCTCTGTAGAGAAATTGGCTCTCAATGGCAAGCCGTGTGTACGGGCGATGTCGCCTTGGTCGCCGCGATGCCGGACAATGTCGTGGAGATTGCCGGAGAGGGTGCCGAGAGCCAGAGCGACGACGCAGTCCATGCGTTCCCAGTCTGGCGAGTTCAGGGGACGATCGTCCTGAAGAACATGGCCCTGAAGGGAGTACTTGCCCAGACGAGCAGGAATTGCTCGCGCCACCGAGCGAAGCTGCCGGAGGTGACGTCGAGAACGACGCGGACAAGATGACGGATGTTCTGGACGGCTACAGCTTGGGCGTGCAGGTGAAGAACAGCAGTAGCCTCCTGAAGAGCTATGGCGGCCTGAACTGAGGTACGAGGGCCATCGAAGAGGGAGGACGCGTCCTCGTCGCGGTCCTCTGGCGGATCTTCAAGGGGAGGGTCGGCAGCGGCCCGCCTCGGGCTGCCCAAGGCCTGTGGCGGCGCGACGACGCATGCGCAGCAGCAGTCAAGGCTTTCTTGCTGCTTGCATGGCGGCGCGCCTCGCTTCGCCTCTTCGCCGGCGAAGCGAGAGCAATGACGACGCGGCAGCCTGGGCGGCGTGGGCGTCCTCCTGGCGCTTGCGCTCGGCCTCGTTGTCAGCAGCAGAGGGGTGAAGGGAGCCGGCCATGGCGGAGAAGGGAGGGGCGGCGCAAGGGGCAGCACGCCTGAGGCGGCGGCGCTAGAAGCAGCACGCCAGAGAAGCGGAAGGGAAAATGGGTGCTACCTGGACTCGTGATACCATGTGAGAGAGATAAACTCTGAATAGTGAGATAAACTCTGAATAGTATATATTGATAGATCACAGATTACAAGGGATTACAATATATAGGCAGAAGAACTCAAGGGTTCAAGGTGTGAACACAATCTAGGAACCTAATTAACTCGTACTAAATAGCACAAGTGCCTAGCCTGGCGCATGGCTGTATCCAGAGTCCAAGGCGCAGGCACAATAGACTAGGAGGCAAACATAACTTGCTAACAGTTACAACCTCTATGAATTGCAACTTAGCTCTATAAACATGTTTAGAGCCCACAACATCATCATAGCTGGGGAACCAATTATCCTGCTGACCACACGGTGTGCTCTGGTGCTCGGAGATGCATTTCATACAATTAGCAAGAGTGAATTATCTTTAGACTGTAGTACACACAAGAAAATCACCATCTCACAACTCACTAGCCTAGCATTTTGCTACCTGTCAATTTTGTCATACCTGTGCTTTTGGATCTTTCATTGCCAACCAAAAAACACTGACAAAACAAATCAGATTGTTAGTAAAAAAGTGCTCAATTTCGTATTTTCATACTTGCACCGGATGACGAACAATGGCGACTATGTACGGAATGTTCTTTTGTCGGTAATAAATAACTGTTCGTGTAACTTAATTGATCTACTTGCATGTATCTTTTGTCGGTAATAAATAACTGTTCGTGTAACTTAATTGATCTACTTGCATGTAGACCATTTTCCCAGTGCTCTGCAGACCTTAATCTCTGAGATCTATTGTTTTTGCAATAAGATAATGGAACTATGGTCCATCTGTTTCGCCTCCATCTTTTATCAACTCAGTATGTTGTTTCTTACACCAGGTAACACCACCTAACAAGATGTCGGCTTCACCGCTTTATGACATGTGCGCAGTGCTATGGTTCACAGATGCAAGATATCACCCCAACAAAAGGTCGTCGTGTGAAAAACACATGTTCCTCGGCCTGTTTGTATATTAGGCAAGCTACTCAACCAGTCACAGTCAGCCATGGATGTGTACTCCGACAAAAAATTTAGCTGTTCATTTGTTTAACGTTTGGAAACTGCAAACGTACTCCCAAACTGATATGTAGCAAACTGGACTGAATGTGCTCTGATTGCCTTCGGTACATTATTAATCACAGCACTTCCTCCATATTTAAAATTTGATGTATCCCTGCACATTGCAAGTGTTACTGAACTTCTGCTCTTGTGCGTTTAGTACTAAAAATAGCTATGTAATATTCAGACAATGATCCACCATGTTATGTAAGTGAACTTTGCTTGTGTAATGCTCTGATGCTCTACTGTGCTGATTATATTGCTCCCATTCAGTGCTTTGTATAAATATCAGGCCAAACCACATCATCCAACTGATTTACAACACATTAGTTTGGGAACATAACAAAAGAGCGGCTCCAATTGAGGTACACTAGTCCACGGTTTCCTCGATGCACATGTTTCTCTATACTCATCATCGCCCTCCTCCTGCTTATCCGCATCCGCGTTAGTGAGTTCTTACGTCAGCGCTGGACGTGTTTCATTTCATCAACGAAGACGTGTCGTTGACTTGTTCCTGCCAGTTGCCGTGCTGGCGCGCGTCGTTAACGAAGACGGCTGTTTAAGGTGTGGTGGCGAGGGCGACGCGCTCTTCCTCTTTTCCCAAAGGCAACCTTCTCGACTCGACTCGACTCGAGGGAAGTTTCGCTCGTCGGTGTCGAGGACCTACCTAGGGTTCGAGGACCGTCCGTCCGTCTCGGGGAAGGAGCAGGAGCAGGAGGGGGGAGGAGGGAGGCGAAGATGATCGAGGTGGTGCTGAACGACCGGTCAGGGAAGAAGGTGCGGGTCAAGTGCAACGAGGACGACACCATCGGCGACCTCAAGAAGTCGGTGGCGGCCTTGAGCAGAGACGCCGCCCGGAGAAGATCCGCATCCGTAAGTGGTACAACATCTACAAGGACCACATCACCCTCAAGGACTACGAGATCCACGACGGCATGGGCCTCGAGCTCTACTACAACTAGCCTCCCTCCCCTGTTGTCGGTACTTACTAGCAATGACTTGGTTTCCTCTCGAATTCATCAATTTACGCTCCGCCCACTTCGATTCGATTCGGTTCCTGCGCGCCTTGCCACTTGGGGTAGCTTAGCTGGCCGATAAAGTTTTTGATTCTGGGTACCGCGTAGGCTGATTTCAGTGTGGCTGTTCGGAATTCGACTACTTATCTGACTGCCGACTGATTACGAGGGAGGAATTCGTTTCGAGTACTGATGTATTAATTCCTACTACTAATAGCTGTCAGTGGAATATCCACATAACCAATTTGAGTCTTGTTTCCAGCCCACAAATTACTCATCTGTATGCACCTATGTGAAGCCGAGGTTCAATCAACTAAACTTTGAGCTGAGAATGATGTCCAATGCTTGGCTGTCATTGAAAAATATCTCAGACGCGAAGTTATTTTTACTGGTAGCTTCAGGATATTTTCAGATTGGTTTGAGTTTAGCACTGTCTCACTGAAATTTTCTTAAGTAACACAATGCCCATTTTGGTACACAATAGTAGTCCAATGCTTGTGACGCTTGCTACTTTTTTAAACCATTGAACTATGATGCTGTGTATCTATGGAGACAACGCCAATATGATCCAATTCAGTACTAGTAGTTATATTGGTTATTGTGGTCACATAATGGATAATGCTTTAGGTAGTGCTGAGGCTATGTATGACCGTTTAGTGTGTTGAAGCTCTTAACTTTACAGTTTTCTGTATAATCTCTATTAAATCCTTTTTCTGAATGTTCTGCTTCGAATATCCTAGAAACTTTTTGTAGGTTGTGAAATAGAGTTTGATTTCAAAGGTTTGAGTGAATCTTTGTTGGTGCTGGTTGTGGCTTCTTGGCTACGTGGAATGTTATCCAGTTCAAGTCTTTTGCATCATAATTTGGTTTTATTGCCTAAATTTGTGAAGCAAGCAGAGTAGGTAACCAAACGTATGACATGTGGTGATAAAATAGACCAATTATGTTATGATTGATACAGAACATCGTATAATCATGTTTTGTAAGAGACCAGAAAGAACAAATCCTTTCAACCTACCCAGAAAACTCGATTGTTAAATCACGCCTCATTGAATATTGTTGGATGCACAGGATGAGTCTAATTCTGAAAACTTGAAAGATTATCAAGAACTACTTCCTAAGATGGCTCATTTATAGATGCACACGATGCCTCGTTGTTTACATGATTCTGTTCTAGTTGTAGCATTAGAATCTAGATGTCTTCTAGTAAATGATTTTTAGTTGTGGTTTGGTTATCATTGGCTACATCATTAGATTATCATGTATTGAGCTGTAGTTCTGTTTTGGCAAAATTTGTGAGATCGAATGAAATGGAAGGAGGTTGAATTATTTGATAGACTGATGTGTGAGCCTCACAAGATTTTGTCCTACATCTTTTTTTCTTCCATTTATGTTGACAGTGATACAGGCTGAAATGATGTTGTGGCTAATAGCTTATTCGTGTTTGAACCTGGTGGTGATGGGGTCCTAGTGCCCTTGCCTTTGTAGCAAAAGAAATGTGGCTATAATTTCTTGATTGCCTGTTGGCCTCATTAACGGCACATTTTATTGTAGTTATTTTTCACTGCACAATGCATTTTGTGCACTGTAGTTTGGACAATTATTTACAACTTGAAGCAATGCATCAAAACGCTGGAGATTGGAAAACTACTTATAATATCATATCTGTTGATGTCCCCTTTCCAAATAGTTGGCATGTGTGCACTATCAAAGACTTGAACATTTTAGAATCCTGGCAAGGTTGTTTATGCTTGAATTTGAAAAGTCTGCAATGAACTTGTAGATTTTCCTGATATTAACATGTGGCCGAGTACTTGTGCACCTTTACCTAGAATAATTCACTGCTGTGATTCTATTTATGATTTCTTTTGACATATTCCTTCATACTCCACTAATCATTGTTCAATTCCCATGCAGGTTGATCTGAATACAGAATTCATGGGTGCAATTCCAATCACAGTCTCTTAAGCTCACACATATATCTAAATAACCTCAGTGGGCTATGTAAGACATGGTGTGCCAAACTATCAGTGACTACTGACAGCTTTGCCTATGTGTGTTGTATGATCAACCTGCAAACTTGGTGTGCTGCTACTCATACTATGAATAACATAGGGCTTTAACCTTGGTTTGTGGTAATCGCCATCTCTTCTCATGCAATTATGTGCACTTCATTCTGCTTCCGCATTGTGCTTCAATCACCGCATCGTTTCCACAAAAGTATCTGCCGTGTAATGGAACGAAATTGTGATTCTCTGAGTGTTCTGTTGGTAATTAAGGTCTGCACATCAAACTGGGCTTTTGGGAGCAGAAAAAGGAAGTCATAGGGAAGTTGCTTATTCAGCTCCTGGAAGTCTGTCAACAGCAGGGAAAAAGGAGCATTCCTTGCATCTTTTGATCTACTCTCCAGCAGCACATAACGCATGGCCCTAAGCTTTCCTGCTCCATTATTATGCTAATTGCTAATTGGGAGTAAAGGCATGTTCGGTTAACATTGCCAAGGTTAATCTTAACACGCTGTAGTTTTTTAGGGAAGTTTTTCCCGTTGAGTTTCACAATATACGAAATCAGATCATCTTCAGCAGGATGTACCAAATCAAAGCATATGGGTCAGATGGAGTCAGAGCTCTATTCTAAGGATGTTCAAACAGAGCAGAATGTTCTACATCGATGACTTCCCCCACCCTACTTCATCGACGCTCAGCACGGTAATAAAGTCCATTTGGGTCCAAGCATCCGTGACGGCTACTGAAACGACCTCGATTTTCATGAAGGGAAATTCACACAGTCGAAGCGTAATATGATCATTTAAATCACATTACCCGAATTCCAGCTGAATATCAAAATCCATACATCGAAAATAGAGTGCAATAGTACGGATTACATTAACTTATTACAACGCCACAAGGCGGAATCACGAAACAAGTAACAACTTGAACAGCTTGGAAAGGCGGAAGCGATCAACTCCAATCGGCTTGAGCGTAAGACGATCCCTCAATCCTCATAGTCATCCCCATCGTAGTCATATTCCTCCTCAGAACCTGTGTGCCAAAGTATCAGTACGATATGTACTGGCCACTCCCACCCTATGCTTTGCTTTGTGGAAATTAGATGCAAAATGGGTATAATCGAAAAGACCTAACTCTGGCTGTGGTTTTTCCTATGCAAGTAGTAACAAGTTTAATAGTAATAAGTCAAGTTTTTAATCCAATCACATCCACACGTTCTCCCATCCCATCACCCATATCTCACCATCACACACATCTCACCATCACACACACATCTCATCCTCACACTCGCACTTCGGTGACAAGGACAACTCCCTCTCGTCCTTGCCCTAACAACACCCAAGGGAGGTAGAAGACTTCCTCTCACTAGTCCGGTGCAACCTCCATAGGAAAGGTCCATAGCCGACAAGTCGGTATATGTATCGATCGATCAACCAAACACTCTGCAGAGGTTTCACTATTCCACCAGATAGCCATCATAGGTGCTGATCATCACCTAGGCAGATGCCGATCGCCACAAGCCTAGAATGGTGCCATCCTGCCTCTCGACCCTGGCCGCCGAGAATGTGAGACATAGTACCAGGCCAAGGGGGTCACTATGTTGTCTCAGGAGGGTGTGGGTGCCTCGCCCGTACCTCCCTACACTGTCTGCTTACAACCTAGCAGTAATGGTACCATTCTACCAAGGGTTAGACCGTCTCCCCCCATTAGAAAGCGAGTGGAAATCAAAGAGTTCCTATGGTCCGGTTACCGGCCCATCAGTTCCTAGGTTTGACCAAACAAGAATCTTCTCATATGGGTTTCCATTTTACGTGCCACCACAGCACCTCCTTCCCGGGGCTCCACTCATAGAGCTCACACCCCGGGATCTCCTCACGTCACATTTGCTCGCCATAGGTATCTCAAGTTGGGAATGCCCAGGCCGCATCCCCCAGCAAGACTCGCTCCAAGAGCTCGTCGTTATTCCTGCCCGGTCGACTCAACCCTCACCACACGCACCCAAGTCATGCACGCGGATCTCCCCAGATTGGTCATAATTAGCACCGCGTGCCTTATCCATATCATCAGCCTCTACCACGCATCACATCGAGATATAAAGCGTAGTAGACGAAATGATCAATAATAATAGCAGATGCACGTCTATCCTATCAGCGGGTGAGCAAGGTGAAGGTTGCGTCAAGGTAGTGACCAACAAGTAAATACTACCATGCAAGTCCTATCACAGTCATTTTGCATAAATGTAAAGCACTAGCAAGTCTAAATATTAGCAATGCGTAATAGGATCTACGAGGTTGGGTGGGATGTGGCACCTCCGCAGTCATCGCCCAAGTTCTCCTCGTACTCGTAGTCCTCCTCGTCAGGCTGTTCCTCCTCCGGCTCTGAAATCGGGACATAATAGTCGCGTTAGCGACTCCTATAGATTATCATAAAGAACCAATGAATAAAAAAAGATCCAAATGCAATCAATCATAAGCCTATGATGTAGATCTCATTTTTAGAAAAATTTGGACTCTTGGTTCATAATTTTTGGAGTTCGTATGAATTAGTTATGAATTTCCGAAGCTTAACATATATTTTGAAAAAGATAAAAGGCTGATTAATCTGGGGCCGACACGTGGCAGCCCCTGATTGGTCCACGTGGCGCAGTGTGGTTCAGCAGATGTGGCGAGCTGCTGACGTGGTAGCTGACGTCAGCACTGACAGGTGGGACCGGCTGCTCAGGTCGTTGACATGTGGGACTGGGTCAACGGTCAACGGTCAATGGGCCGGTAGTGGGCCGACGGGCTAGATATGGGCCGGGCCGGCCCAACATGTGTCAATCTCTGGTTGCGCCATGTCGGCTGCTGGATACCCATTGGGTTTTGTCCACGGGCTCGACACAGTAGGATGGTCCATGGTGGACTATCCACAGTGGGTCTATGGACCACAGCGTGGTTCATCGTGGACCAAGTCCATCTTCTCCCTGTTTCTCACGGCTCACGGTGGAACGTGCGCACGGCGCGGCTGCTACTTCTCCTTACCCCTTTCTCCTCTGTTTCTCCCGTGGCAGCGCTCTCGCCGGCGGCGAGCTCGCACGCGGCGCGCTCCGGTGGCTCGGTTGGGCTGCGAGGGTGACTACAGAATCGTGGGGCCATCGCGAGCGTGATAGCGGGGTCGCAGCGGGGTCACATCGCTCTGGGAGGCCGGTGTGCGTGGAACGGCGGCGCGGTAGACACGGCCGCGGTGGCGCTGTGCACCGAGGCTTCGGCAAGGGCTCGATGGGGCTCAAACGGCTTCCACATGATACAGCGGCTAGGGCAGGGATGTCCGGGGTGGCGCCAAGGGCTCGAGCGAAGCCGGCCGGTGGAGGCCTAGCAGCGACGGCGGTCGGTGGTGCAGGGGCTACGGCATCAATTGGAGCCAAGGAAGGTTTCCTTCCCCAAATCGGGGTCCAGGGCGAGCCAAAGGACTTGATCAACAACGGTCAAGGGCGCAACGGAGTCCGCACCGCGATGAGGTGCGCTGCGGAGCTCCGTTGGTGGTCCGACACGGCAACGATGGCGCGAACTAGGGCAAGGCGGGGTTTCTCGCCCCATCTTCGAGGCGGCTTGGTGTACAGGGTCAAGGCGAAGCTCTACGATCGATCCTCGCGTCATGGGGCGGCCGGAGATGGCAGGGACTCTCACGGCACGGCGGCGCTCTGGAGCGCGTCCGCACCGGCGAGGCAGGGTTGACTGAGGCGTCCGGAGCTCCTATTCCTCCATCTTCTTGTGCGCGAGGCGTCCTACGGCAAGGCGAAGCTCTAAAGGGTGAGGTTGCTGCTTATGCGGGCCTCTGGTGGTCGGAGCGGAATGAAGCCATGGTGGTCTGCGGCCATGGCATGCAGGGTGGTCGTGCCGGTGTTCCCGAGCCGCTAGGGGTCGGTGAGGCTAGGCCTTGGGCTTGTGCGCGTACGGTGCGTGTGCAGCGTGTCCAGGAGCGGGAATGCTCCGCCTCTACGTCCCCTAGGTGCGGGAACGCGGTGGCGTTCATGGCTAGTACGGCTAGTGCGGCGAGCGGCGAACGACATGGCTCACCGTAGGGTTCGTGGCGGTAGGATGGCGGTGCGGTGGCGAGGCGAGGCCGTGATGAGGCGATGCAGTGCCGTGCCGAGCAGCTACGTCGCTGTAGCTGATCGGGGCAGCGCTCCTGGCTCCGGCAAGGTCCGGTTCCGCTCCTCCTTCTCCGTTCCTCCCCTTCCTTCCTTCTTGTTTCCTCCACCCTTCTACCATTCTTGGTGTGGTGTTCTGGAGTGCCACCAGCGGCGGCAGGGTTGATGGGAACCCTAGGGCACCGAGGTGCAGTTTTATAGGCGACTGGTGAACACTGTGCGCGGCAGACGGTGATCAAGGCATCGGGGCGATCAGGCGGCTGTAGGACGCTTGAGCGGTCGCTGTCGATCCTTGGGTGGGCTCCAGAGGTCAGCGGCAGGCGCCAATTTGCCTTCACGGCCAAGGCAGGGCGGGGAGCAGGGGTGCGGCAGCGGCATGTGCTCTGTCGTGGCCATTGGCACGCGTGGCTGGGTCATGCAATTCGCGTGACTCGTGGGTCCCACGAGTGCTGTGCTGGTGTGCACGAGGTCGTCGGATGGCCAGGGGGTGGAATCGGTTGACGGGGGAGTGAGCGTTGCGCGCGCGCTGTGTCGTCCGGCGGCCGAAACAGGGGCCCGAGGGGGGGACCGGTGGAAGGGATGACAAGTCGGTCCCACTTGTCATCCGCTGCGGGGAAAGGAACAGCGCACATGATGTGTCCCTGCGCGGGCCGTGATCGTGGGCCGGTCTGGTGGCTTGTTGGGCCGGTTTGGGCGGGCAGCAGGAGAAAGAGAGGGAGGTGGAGTCGTGGGCCGGTGGCTTTGCTGTTGGGCTGGTTGGGTTGGGCTGGCTCAGTTTCCCTCTCTCCTATTTCCTTTTCATTTTCTATTTCTTTTTGTATTATGTTACACTTCTTTCATGTATATAAATCAAAGTGGCATATTTCTCCTTTGGTATAATGTCCCATGGTGATAAACATTGGTCATAGTATATGTTGGGATATTAATCCCATGTTAGTACATTTATTTATAAACAAATATTTGTTAGCTTTTATTAATCAACACATAAACCCAAATAAAATCTAAACCACCATGTTGAATATAATGCAACTTGATGTATGCTATGTGGTAAAATAAATTCAAGGTGATGAGGTGAGATACTTGTGCAAGTCATGTAGGTTTAGTTAGTGCAAGGCTACGGGTTTTCCTACATGCCACATCATCACTCAAGGGTTTCTAGGAAAAAGAAGAAAAAATTTTGTAGTTGAGATTTTTAGGTGGTTACAGCTACCCTCGTCAGCGCTGTGTTGTTCGTCGCTGCCGTCGGTGTGCTTGACTATTTGGCTCCTTACAGTTCATGTTACCTCATGTCGATGTTTGCGTGTGTGTGGCACCCCTTCGGGGGTATTGATGTGGTTCGACCTTCTTTCGTTGTTCTCGTTGTAATTGTTTTTTGCTCTTCTAATATACTCTTTATTACCTGTATAAAAAAGGGAGACAAGCAGGCTCCAGACGACTGCTTCGATCGAGCCTACCTTGTCATTAGAGGGCCCTCACGTATGAGTGCGCAAGACTAAATTAAGAACTATACCCTGCTGCAGTCCCACTAAGGTACACCATGCGTTGTTCATTTTTTTTCTTTCCTTTTTCTTTTACATTGTCACCCGACCCAAATGAGCTTAAAGTTTATATATGTTAATTTATCATATTTTGTAAATAATTTATATCTAACACACAATCATTGATGTGTTGTTACTGCAATCATATTTTTGTTTCTAAACTATTATCAATAAAGTGTAAACCATGCATATATAGTGTATATATATCAACCTGTGTTTCCAAACACTTGACTCTTTTCAGCACTTTATTTGATTCAAATTACTTGGCATGTCGCATTTCTCAATACTAACTTCTATTTTGCCCTACAAAATTACTATGCGGGAATGTTTTGGAAACACTTAAAAGTAACGATATAAAGGCACATTTTTCATTTCATTTTAGAAAAGTTGATCACCTTTTAACAAATGTGCATGGATAAAAAGTCGTTAAGTATTTAGAAAAAAGGCTAGTATTTTTATGTCACGAACCAAATGCTAAAAACTCAAATTTGCCCAATTAGGAGGAAAGCACTCTACTTGTGAAGGCTGGATGAGTAGGTGCTTGGGGTGCTTCTGAGTGCCGCATGAGGCACAACGGAGGTTGCAATGGAGTCGAAGAGTAGCTAGAGAGATTGGTTGTGGTGCATCGATGCCATAATTGAGAATTGACGAAGAGAAAAGGACAGAATGACAAAAGAGTGTGAAGGGGACAATAGTCCACAATTACTTGAAAGTAGCTAGTAAGTTAGGGAGAGGCTATAGTTTAGCAACCTAAAAATTAGGAAACTTCATCCAATGAATCTCCATCATGGATAACTTGATATCAATCCCACAAACCAAATTGTGTAACGATCCAAGCCAAGCTTTATCAAAATCTCTTGCTAAACCTTGACAAAGATTACAAACTTGTCGTCTTATCAAGTTTAGCTGACCTCTTATTAGAGTCCTTGCAATAATCTTGAGTGAAACCTTGGTGCACAAGACAAGTGTTGCCCCACCGCCACTTGGGTGCAAGAAGTGGTTAGTTCTGTTTGGGTTGAGTACCTTTCTTTTGGCCTTATCTGGCCATCCCTAATTAATCTTTGTATGGATGAGCTTACCTTGAAAAGAAACATTTAGTTGCACCCAAGATTTAAGCCTATAGAACCGTCTTATCCTTTTAGGAGCACACACCAACCTACCCATGCCAAGAATACAATAATCTTCTTGTTGAAGCCCACCCCATGGGAGTAACATCATGCTCCTCTATCAACCCGATCTTCTAGCTCTAATTGCTCCAAATCTTTCTATTATCTCATAATGTCATGCCCATATGTCTCTAATGACTCATGCCGGAACAACCACATTAGTGAGAGGCGCTAATGTCCATAATGGCGGCCCTAAGTCCATGAGGTCATCATTTTATTATGCATGTTAGAGTTAATCTTGCTTCACCTAGTATAAACTCACTGACTTAGAGTCAGCATGTATAGAACTATTCATCCATGGGAATGGTAGCAATAATCTTGTTTAGCCATTCTTAGAAATGGTTCTAATGAGGATGTTTCCAAGGTCGTCAAGGAGTTTGGATGATGACAACTCAGCTCAGTGAGGAGTAAGGTCACAACGAGGTGGGGTCTTGAATGATTTATTAACTCTCTTTTGAACTAGCATCTATTTTAGGAGTCTTTAACACCTTCCGTACTCACTACATATCATGTCATGGAAATGATAAACCGAGTATCATATGTTGTGACCCGGTAATTAATCTCTATTAGTGGCTTCAGTGTGATTTGCGGCGAAGAGTAGCTAGAAAATCTAGTGCTCCTACACATCTTGATCGTGCATTGGACGACTTGACCAAGCATGGAAAGGTTGAAGGCACGAATAGACGCTTACCCAAGTACAAGTATATGGTGGTTCGGTCTTGTGATCATTATGGGAAAAGTTGTACACCTCTACAAGGTTGTTGTTAATCATTTTGGAGTACTGCACTTTAGGATATGAGCAATTTCTTGGCTTCCAGCTCTTAGAGTAGACATGTGATGTTGGCCTATGAAACATCTGGCTTGACTTGTAGTTCCTTGTATATGCATGAAAGAATGTGTAGACTTCAATACTTTTAAATGCCATATTTTTCCATATATTTACCATGTAGAACTATACCCCGTCTTTATGCAAATATAAATATACCTTGTAGTAACTATGAAAAGCCCTTTGAGTAACTTTATACTACTCACGACACTGTCATTAATAAACTGTTACATGTTATTGGAGGTTGTGATGGCCACGTGATGAGAAAGCTAGCTCAAGTATGGTCGGTGGCATATGAAGTGGATGAGACGGACGCCTCCAATCCATTCTGTATGATAAACTAGGAGCATGAGTAAGCAAGCATGCAATTGAGAGTGCAAAAGGATAGACAATAAACTTTGGTACGACTATGGTTGTAACTTGGTGCTTGTGGATTCTGCTATGTTCAAATTAAATGAGTTTCTATATAACTTTTAATTTCATGTACGCTACCCGTGTTGAGTTGAATCTCGATTTGTGGCAGCACATGTGTATGTTGTACAACTAGATCATGTAAGTTGTGCTAGTGGAGTGCATGAAGAGGCTTAAGCTGAGTGGGTCAAGAGGATGACACTCGATAGTGGATTAATTAACTTGGGTGGGGTTCTCGTAAATTGCATCTTTCTTCTTTTATCCATCCCCTGACCATTGCCCCCACTAACCTTCATCGGCTAGCTCTCCAATTCTCGACCATTTATCATCCTAATTGCTTAGTTTTGCTCTACTGCACTGTCGGCACCGCCCATGTGTCGTACCTCGCCTCACCGACTTTTGTTGCCAGCATTCTTCGTCACACACACACTGATTGTGACAGCTTGAGTATGTGTTTGGTGACTCTGGTGCCATGTGAGGCCAAAGTGAAGGTTGCAACAAAGTGGAGGAAGAGCTAGAGACTGACTGTGGACCGTCAATGCCGAAGAATAGGTAATGAATGAAGAGAAGGGCAGAATAATCCACATTCAATAAAAGTAGTAAAATAAATTAGGGGATGCTAGTTTAATGGTCGTAACCAATGAACCCACCATTAATATCTAAGTGACGATCCAAATTGTATCTTCTTCCTCGGTCTACTGCCGCCCACCTGTTGTCCCACTAACATTCCTCTCCTCTGGCTAGCCCTCCAACTATAGTCTATACACCACTCATCCTAAGCACTCTATTTTTTTTCTCCCTAAACACACTATTACATAATTGATTTTGCGTGACACCAGCCTACTATTAACTGAGGCGGGCACAAGTGACGGCTGTCACAGTTATTGGGTGGCCGGGTGGCCCGTCACGGTTAATCAACATTAACCGTGGCGGGCGTTTGTAAGTTGCCTATCACGGTTAATTGATTAACCGTGACGGGCAAAGGGGCCCGCCGCGGTTAAGTAACGATTAACCATGACTTGTTGTCCGCGACGGGCCCCTTTACTCGTCACGGTTAATCATTTTCGCCCATCACGGTTAAGATTGCTGTAGTAATGACATCGGCGCTGCCGACCATAGTTTTCCCACCCCCGCCTCATAAACCTGCACCACCAGTCCGCCACCATACCTCATGTCCTCCTCTACCTTGCCTATATCTTCTCTAGACCTAGAGTAGTTAAAACCCAACAACAACATCTGTACTCCTGTGACCAATCCCTAACTCTGAAAACACCGCGGCGGCCCTTTTTTTTTTAAAACAAACCACGACGGCGGCGTTGAAAGTTGGGTGTCAATTCAAACAAGTGAGACGTAGTATATGAACATAGAGACACCTGAACCTGGGCGGTTTGCAGCGGGAGACGCGCGAAATGGATGCGGGCTGCGCCTGCGCGTGGCGACGTGGATGCCAGCGGCGAGCACGTGCGGCACGCTGGCAGCAGCCCGCTCCCTGGTCCCCGCGAGGATACGACAGAGGAGAAGAGGAACCCCCAGGCCAGTCACGCACGCCGTGCCTTGCCAGTTCGGGGCTCTCCTCTTTCCCCACTCGGAACCCTAATCCCCCCGGCCTCCGATCCGCTCCCGATCGGTAGCCCTTCCATCGCCGCCGCTGCCGCCCTTCCGCACCCGACCGATGGCCCCTCCATCCCCGCCGCCGCCGCCCGCGATGCAGCCTGCAGCTGATGGCACCCCAGCCCCGCTCCTACGCACCGCGTTTGCTTAGGCCTCCGCCGCCGCCGCCCAAAACCCCAGCCTCCACGGAACCCAGGCGTTCTCGGATCTCGCGACCCCTGTCCACGGCGAGTACGGTGGATCAGTCTCCGATGCCTTCCGAAACCTCAGCCTCCACGTTACCCGTGCTTCCTTGGGTCTCGCAACCCCTGTCGACGGTGACGGCGGCGGAGGATCCTGCAGCAAGCCGGCGCCGGCGCCCAAGAAGAAGTCCAAGAGGTCAAAGAGGGACGAAAACGCCATCTGGACTAGGTCCACGTCCCGCAACCGCAAGAATAAGAAGGCAGCTCCGCCGCCGCCGCCTGCCGCCCAGCCCTGGCCCGGCGCCGCCGGCGCCGAGGAGTGCGCGCCGGGGCAGCCCGTGCTCCTCTCCCGCGTCTTCAAGTCCGAGAGGATCGTCCTCTCGGATGACCGCCTCACCGCCGCCAGCTCCAAGGGCTACCGCATGGTGCGCGCCACGCAAGGCGTCGCGGCCGGAGCGCGGTACTTCGAGGTCAAGGTCCTGCACCTCGGCTCCACCGGCCACACCTGCCTCGGGTGGGCAACCAACATGGCGGACATCGACATGCCTGTCGGTTGTGGCGAGTATGGCTTTGGGTACCGTGACACTGATGGCGCAAAGGTGCACATGAACTGGAGGAACAACTATGGTCATGAAGGGTACGGAAAAGGAGATGTGCTAGGGTTCTACATCTCTCTGCCTGATGGCGAGAGGTATGAGCCTAAAGTGCATCTGAACAACAAGGGCAAGCCTTTTCTTGTGCAAGGGCAGGACGCACTGGCTCGTGTTCCAGGTGAGTGCATGTTTCAAATTCCTCTGCATGTTTCAAATTCCTCGATCTGTTTCAAATTCCTTGCATTTTCCACGCTGTCGATTCTGTGATTTGGCTAGCCCCTTTGCCGCCCATGGCTGACCATGGCAGCCCCTAGCCAGACCGTTGCTATGGCCAACTGTGCATGGCTGACGACTAGAGGCTAGCTGTTGCCCGTTGATGAACAGTACTTTAGGATTTGATTTTTTTTTTAACCAGATCTTGGGGAATTGTTGGAGTACATGCATTTTTCTGCTCCTAATTGTTTTTGGCTGCTCGGGGAAACAAGGTTCTTGGAACTCATCTTTGTAGTATGCTTCAGATCGACTTTTGGATAATGGAATAGTAGTAGTTCCATTTATTCATCTTTGTATTAATCTCCAAAGCCTAAACTAATGTGTATTGCATAAATAAATCTGACCAGTGGATTGGAGCTTTTATTACTTTATGCAGCATGCTGATATTGTTATATTTCTGCTTACTCATACCATTAATTGGAGCTTTATTACTCTATTGATGCTTACAATGTAATTGGAAATTTATCCTTTTCATTCTGGACTCTATATTTCCTGTCATCATAGCACCTTTGGCCCTTATAGTTGCTGCTCGACATGAACAAGAAGGTGCATCTCCAATATTTAACTATTGAAGTATGTTGTTGTAGCTTCCATATATGAATAAGGTGCATCTTTAACATGATTTTTTGTGTAAGGTAGTAAGAAATCCCAATTGGATATGCTTGAGAGATTTTTAGTTATCACATCAATGCTAACATGTTTGAATACTGGGTGTTCAGTGCACATATATGGATCTTTTTTGGGTTCCATTATATTACACTATTTTCAGAAAGCTTGAATATACAAAATGATGTGTCACATGCTCTCTCTTTTACAGTTATTTTCTGTATCCATTATTTTACTATTGTTCTGACAATTTGCATATGCAGGGAGTAAGATATGCTATTTCAAGAATGGGGTAAGCCAAGGCCTTGCCTTCGAGGACATTTTAGGAGGGAGGTATTACCCAGCTGGATCGTTGTATACTATGCCCAACAAGCACAACTGTGTAGTAAGATTTAATTTTGGGCCCAACTTCAACTTCTTCCCACAAGATTTTGGTGGGTTACCCATCCCTCAACCAATGAGTGAGGTGCCTCGTCAGGCCTTGAGGTGAGGTGAAAATTGATGTGCCTGAAGATATAGTTATAGGGTAGTTAGCATGCTGTGTTAGCTATGTTAAATACCCTTGTGTAAACACCAGGCAGGCCCCCTTGTGTAAACACCAGGCAGGCCCATGGATACATGGTGAAGTTGGCTGCTCGATTCATATCTGACTAGACTTTTGTCACCAAATGGGTTTAATCTTGTATGTGACTGTATCCTTATGTTATCACTAAATGGGTTTAAACTTTCCTGTGATTCAATGATTGTATGTGCTTATGTTGTCGCTGAGTGTGTTTAATATTTCCTGTGATTGTGTTTGCTATGTTGTCACCAAATGGGTTTAATCATCTTTCCTGTGCTCGTGATTGTAAATGGTAGTGGGGAACTAGTGATGGTATATAACAGGCAACCAGACAGTGAAATATATTGAACCACGAGGTCGTGTTTCTGGTGGAGCGGCAGGTGAGATCTTATTTTGAAGGAATACAATTTTCAACTGCAAAGCAAGAGATTTGTATAGCTTGGAAAGTAACTTCATGTGAATCTGCTTCATTATTTGTTCACTCCAATGATTTGACCGTACCAATCCAAACATCTTTGCCAATATTTGTCTGTAATTGAAATATGTTTGGTTTCCTTTTGATGTGCATGTGATTGACGGAATTACTTATATGTTTATTATTTTATTTCAATATCTATCATCAGTTGATTAAACTAATAAAGATAAAGATAGAATGAAGAAACTGAAGGCATGTAAGAGTCTAAGAGCATCTCTCCAAGAGTTTCCATACCCACTCTCAATCTTGATTTTTTGTCAAAACCGAAAAAACCCGCCCTCCATCAGCTCCTTATCTCAACTTCCAACCTTTTCGCACTTGGAAAAATCGCGCGCGAAGATATAAGTTCATGTACTAATCGGCCAATCTATAGGTGGAAGGATGTGGAAGAATGATAAGGATAGGGTTCTCAATGTAAATGTATAAGAAAAAAAGAAAGTCTAAAATTGGTTGGGTCATATAGAAATATTCCGGGATCCGTGATGCAAAATTGTCTTCTGTGTTTAGAAGCGAGATTCTAGAAAAAGGTTGGAGAATCCCAATAAATGTGCTTCTAACTTTTTTTAGCCACTTACAAATTAAAACTTTGTTCTAAGAGCATCTCTAACAGTTTGGTTAATGCACTCCCTTTTTTTTTTTGGCATGATGGGTGAAAACACCAGTCCAACTTAACCAAACTACCAACCTATAATGCTTGGGAAAACCGAGGCATTCATGTGAAAAAGATATGTCGATACTCTCTATCTGTTTTTTTCGTTTGGCGCTCTCCGTTGCCCTGCCACCTCCATCAGTTTACTATCTTTAGACATGAGAATATGAAGATAGAGCAGACAATAGAGATTCTGTTTTGAATGTTCTAGCTGTTAGTTATGGTGTCAGGATGGCCGGCCATAGCCTGACTGTTACTGCTTCCTTGAGATTCGTCGGAGTTGGATCTCCGGCCACTATTTTGAGATTTGAGAAGGTACGGCAGATAATGTAAATTCTATTTTGAAGGATCTAGGTGTGAACTAGGTGGCAGGACGAAACAGAACTGTTGGTGGAGTGTGTGTTTTTACCCAATAGGTTTCAAAATCAGGTAGTTTAGCATTCAATTTTTTACATACTGTCAGAGATGCTCTAACCCTTACAGGAACATATAACACATCATAGCAGTTATACATATGGCAGGTTCTGGTGGAACATAACCCTGCATCACTGATTTACATTCTTTTTGTGCAAAATCTACTTGTAAAATTCAGCAAGTCGGCAAAGTTTCCTATAGACAAAGAGAATCGTCAAAACATAAAGAAGTAAACATCTTGTTATATTGTTGCATACTTGTGCTAGTAATTAGTAAACAACATATTCAAATCCTAATAACATACATTTCCATATGGCATTCTGCACAATATGGCTCAAAATGCAATGAAGAAAGAATAGTTACACTAAAAGGCCAAGATGAATGAGAGAAGAAATATATGTGATTACAGTACATAAGTATCATTTACATTTACAAATAGGTGCATCAGATGATCCATATAATGGAAGACTGTCTATCCTTTGGAAACAATTACTCATACAAATAAATCAAACATAGAATTGTACACTGGGGCTACTCTTGCGTTTTCATGTTAAGGAAGCATAACAGATGCCATCTTGATCATGCAGTAGAAGATTAAGTCATCTTTGCTATGAGCTACTAGATGACAGGGGGACTCTTAACTCTTAAGAGGTGATATTTTTCGAAGTTAGATGTCTACCACCTGCATAGTGCGAATGATTAAATAATCTCAACTTGACCTGCATAGGTGGCTACAATCCATGAATGCTTCCACTCTGCTCAATGCTGCTTCTCGATGTTGCAACACTGACTTCATGCTAGGCTTAATCCATTTCCGTGCAATTTTTCAGGAGATGTTCTTCCATTCAAACTCACAGGCTGCAAAAGGATAATCAGATAAATAAGGCATCTTTTTATTATTCCAAACTCAAGTAACCAATGATCATTTCCTTTCTGATGCAGCAATTGCAGATGCTAGTAAGTACAATAAGCTGAACATTACATTAAGAAGCATTTATGAATTCAAACACTCCAACTTGTTGATGGTATTAACATTTTTATGTGTGAAAACAAAGGAAGTAAAAATTTGAATGCTAAGTGCTAAATAGTATTAACTACCTCGAAAAGATAGATGAACTACTCAGTTAGATGCCAGGACACAGGACATGCAGTCAAGTTGCTGCGATGGTTAAAGCCTGAACAAACATATAGAATAGTCCTAGCATGCTCCAACTTCCAAATACAAGTAACTTTAGTAATCCCAAGCTAAATAGCTTGGGAAGTTGTACTTGTGCGCACAACCTAGAGCATGACAAGCGACTGTTCTAATCTATTGAAGTGCAGTCCAGCTGTAAGCCAGAAAACAGATAGTTACTACTAACCTTCACTTCTGGTTGGCAAAGCCTTCAACAAGGCATGCAAGATTCCAAGGCCTTACAGCAGAGGCAGCTTGTGCACCACCTTTTAACTCACCATTATGTTGTCGCAACCTAAAAAAAGCTCCTTTTAACTGTATGCTTCCTTAAACTTCTAGCTATTATTTATATATACCTACTGAAAACAAGTGAATAAGATTTGCATGTTCAAACATGTGTATCCTACAAGCCAGAGTAAGGCAACTCATAGAATTTTAACACAACTCAACGCTATTCTCTGACAAACCACTAGGTTGATAAACACCATTGGCATGCATTTATCCAATGTTTGCATTGAAGCAACTTCAGGACAACGATGATGATGAAGCTAAGCAGAAAGACAAGCACATAACAGCATATGATTAGGCATGTGTATGTATTCCAACTGCGCTTGTCTAACATCTTTGGTTAATTAGAACGAACCCTGCGGCTTGCGCATCTTAATATCTTAAACAAAAGAGCTCAGCACTTGCTAGAGCTTCCTTTTGTTCTCCTCCAACTCTCTGCGTAGGAACTCTAAGCAAGCAGTACTAGAAAATGAAGAAAAGCAGTCGAATCAGTTCTAACAAGATCTAGCCACACTGTCGTGCAACAATCGCAACCGGATAGGGCCAATTTCTTGTGGTTCCACTCACAAGTCACAAGCTGCAACTCCAAAGGGCGGCTTCCCCCAAATGCTAACATTACACGAACGTGCCCGCAGCAACTATACGACGACTATCCGAGACAAGGAATCACCTGCGAGGGAAATCGTTGGTGACGCCAACGTAGGTGCTGGGGATCCGGGAGGAGGCGCCCCCACAGCCACAAGGCAGGTTGTGGCGCCCCTCCCTCTTTGTGGTGCGGTGCGCGGTGTCTCTCCCTCTCCCGCATGCGGCATGCGGTGCCTCTCCTTCGCACTCTCCCCCGAAGCCTGAGCTTGAGCGGCAGCGGTGGCTGAGCACGAGCGCGGCGGTGTCTGAGCCTGAGCTGGAGTGGCCCCTTACATGGAATCCAACCTCATCTAACCAGCCACTGGTGGTGGCTCTAGCCACTACCCATCCTTGGCCCCACGCCGCCGGCGTCGAGGAGTGCGTGGCTTTAGAGAGAAGGAGAGGAATCCGTCCATACAGTTATCAAGCCGAGGCAAAGGAGAACGCGAAGTGTTGCCGGAGTACTGTGGGTCGCTATTCACGTCCCTCAACCGGTTCCAATCCACCATCGTGAGGAGGAAGATAAAGAGCACCCCGCCCCAACTCCACGAATGGTTTGTCGGATGGCACCAGACGAAGACACCCGAATGGCGAGCAACCAGAACAAACCTCGCGGTGCGAGAATGGGGTCTGGGAGCCTATAATGGAGGGAAGTATATCGATGCAGCCAACAAGTGTAGAAAAGGTAGGCGAGGTGCTGCTTGCGCGGCGAGAGCGTGAGGCACGATTAAGACGACATCCCGAATCCAAATAGAAAGCGGAGCCTGAAACGTGCGTTATCGCCCAAGGGTTGGTGCCTTGTGAGATGAGATTCTGAAGAATGTCAGAAGCGAGCCTGGAGACGCTGGAACAAATGAACCTAGTTGATGGCCCGGACCCATGACCCCCAGGAGGGCCGATGGTGGGAGGATGGCGTCGCCCTCCGCCGCCTCGTTGTAGAGCCGCATTTGCGACCGCATCATCTCGCCCGCCTCCTTCAACATCCCGATCGGGCGGGTCGCCCAGATGCAAGTGGGAGATTGGTGGTAAAACGCTAGACCGTAGTCCATAGACCCATACAAATACGGGCTCCGGACGCTCTCAGGAGGCCCCTCCCCTAGCCCGTCTGTTCCCCAATCCCCCCATCGCCTCTGCCGTCTACCCCTCAGCCACCTCGCCGCCGGCATGACGATAGGATCGACCCCGGGTTCGCCTCCCTCTCAAGGCTCTCAGGTCTGCACTCCCTCGCATTCTTCCTCACAGATCGCCGGTACCTTGTTTATGGTTGTGGATTGATATCCGCTATAGCTTTGGCTTCTTACCCTGCCCCTTGCTATGTGGACCTGCGGTGGGTTGTTTTGTGCCAGATATGTCATTATCAGGTGTTGACTTGGAGTGGCTCGATAATTATTTTGCATCCTTGTTTTTTTTCCGAAAGGCTTGTGCGTGCTAGATCGTACTATATTATGCATGCATTTTTCCCTAATTTTCAATCTTTCGAAAAATATTGTTAGTTCCAAAGACATTGGGGATTAGGGTTGGGTCGATTCACATATAGTTTCTTCCGCAATACATTTTGATAAGGAAATTTCTTCTAAAATCTGAAACTTTCAATGGTTTGCTCTTTGAGTGCTTGTTCGGGTCGATTCACTCATAGTTTCTTCCACAATACCTTTTGATAAAAAAAATTGTCTTTTTGGAGATTGGTTCTAAAATCTAAAGCACCCAATGGTTTGCTCTTTGAGTGCTGTATAATCAATTATCTATTGCTTTCATGCACAATTTTTGTTATGTGAATCGACAGAGACGAGAAATCTGGCTTAGCGTTCTTGACATGTTTTACATCTATTATTACGGAAGTTGCTGGTGTGCTATTATGCATTGGTTCAGAATTTAGGTGTAAATGTCTAAGGCTATTTTCTAGTAACAGGAAGGGAAGAATTCAAGAGAACAAAACAAATCATTGTTTGTACGGTTATCAATCTGAGGCAGAGGAGGACGCAAAGTGCCGTCGGAGTACTCTGGGTCTCTATTCACGTCCCTGGACCAGTTCCAATGCGGCATCGTGAGGAGGAAGACAAAGAGCACGCCGCCCCAACTCCAAGAATGGTTCGCCGGAGCGCCCTATTGTTGAAGAATGGGATTAGGAGATAGGAATACTGTTATTGCTTCATCCTGGGATGTTCGGCTTACATATAGGCACTAGGAAGCCAATTACTCCTCAAATATCTCTCAAATATTCACTAAGTGTTGGAACTTGGATTTAGATAGGCATTGTGTTTTCCCAATTCACAACTACACAATTATTAGCCCCTCTTTAGACATTATATATTTACTAAAACATTTTTATGAAGTCGACGATTCACCATATCTTCTTGCATGGCACACACTATATAGTCCTCCCTCAGTACAAATTATGAGTGTATTGCACACAGACATACACGCATATACACACGTCACTTGCTTGGACTCTTGCATGTGTTTAATGCATAAGCAAAATTTAAGGTTATGTTCTGCCAAATGATTTTTTTTAGAACTATAGGGATTTCCTCTTAGGCACTTAGGGTTTTCCTCTTAGGGCCAAGGCCCAATAAAGCCCAAATCGGTGTTGTTTAAAAGCAGCAGTTAGGGTTTTCCTCTTAGGCACTCCCTCACCGAGTGCCGCTCAACCTCTCTCCCGAGCACGGCGCCCCTCCCTTTCCCACTCCCCCACAGCCACAAGGAAGGTTGTGGCGCCCTCCCTCTTCGTGGTGCGGTGTGCGGTGTCTCTCCCTCTCCCCCATGCGGCATGCGGTGCCTCTCCCTCACACTCTCCCCGGCTTTGAGCTTGAGCGGCAGCGATGGTGAGCACGAGCCTTGCGCCACCCGAGGCCGAGCCGGAGTGGCCCCTTACATGGATCTAACCTCATCCAACCAGCCACCGGTGGTGGCTCTAGCCACTACTCATCCTTGCCGGCGGCGTCGAGTGTGCGTGGCTTTAGAGAGAAGAAGAGAATCATCCATACATTTATCAAGCCGAGGCAAAGGAGAACGCGAAGTGTCGCCAGAGTATTGTGGGTCACTATTCACATCCCTCAACTGGTTCCAATCCACCATTGTGAGGAGGAAGATAAAAGAGAACCCCGCCCCAACTCCACGAATGGTTTGTCGGATGGCACTAGACGAAGACACCCGAATGGCGAGCAACCAGAACAAACCTCGCGGTGCGAGAATGGGGTCTGGGAGCCTATAATGGAGGGGAGCATATCGACGCAGCCAAGTGTAGAAAAGGTAGGCGAGGTGCTGCCTGCGCGGCGAGTGCGTGAGGCACAAGGAAGACGGCATCCCGAACCTGAATAGAAACCAGAGCCTGAAACGTGTGGCATCGCCCAAGGGTCGGTGCCTTGTGAGATAAGATTCTGGAGAATGTCGGAAGCAAGCCTAGAGATGCTGGAACGAACGAACCTAGTTGATGGCATGGATCCATGACCCCCAGGAGGGCCAATGGTGGGATGATGGTGTCGGCCTCCGCCGCCTCGTTGTTGAGCCGCATTTGCGACCGCGTCATCTCGCCCGCCTCCTTCAACATCCTGATCGGGCAGGTCGCCTAGATGCAAGTGGGAGATTGGCTGTAAAACGCTAGACCGTAGTCCGTAGACCCATACATATACGGGCTCCGGACGCTCTCAGGAGGCCCCTCCCATACCCTGTCTGTTCCCCAATCCCTGCATCGCCTCTATCGATGCCCCTTAGCCACCTCGCCGCCGGCATGACGACAGGATCGACCCCGGGTTCGCCCACCTCTCAAGGCTCTCAGGTCTGCACTCCCTCGCATTCTTCCTCATAGATCGCTGGTACCTTGTTTGTGGTTGTGGATTGATATCCGCTGTAGCTTTGGCTTCTTACCCTGCCCCTTCTTGCTATGTGGCCTGCGGGTGGGTTGTTTTGTGCCAAGTACGTCATTATCAGGTGTTGACTTGTAGTGGCTCCATAATTATTTTGCATCCTTGTTTTTTCGAAAGGCTTGCGTGCGCTAGATCGTACTATATTATGCATGCTTTTTTCCAAATTTCTGATCTTTCGAAAAATATTGTTAGTTCCAAAGACATTGGGGATTAGGGTTGGGTCGATTCACATATAGTTTCTTCCACAATACATTTTGAAAAGGAAATTTGTTCTAAAATCTGAAACACCCAATGGTTTGCTCTTTGAGTGCGTGTTCGGGTCGATTCACACATAGTTTCTTCTGCAATACATTTTGCTGCATGTATTCATATTTTCGTGTGCTTGACACATAATACAAGGCATGCACATTTTCTGCCACTGCACTCATGTAGAGTTGGGAGAAGTGGAACAACTGGAAGCTTAGGTACTTTAAAAGCGTTTTATGGCATAGCTCTTACACCAACGTTGTTTGTGAAGCTACTTTAGTTATATATGTTGTCAGACGTCACTTGGGCTAGTGCCCTTGGGGGTGGCGGCTAGGGTCGGGGGAGGGCTAGTGGCGTCAGCTATCGGTGGTCAGCGTCGTACCCGGTCAGGTGGGAAAGTGCGGAGCGTGTGTTCACAGGGCACGGTAACCCATGTACCATCAGTAGGGGATGGTAAAAAGGAGATTTGACCGTTGTCCCATCGCCCCTGTTGTTGTACCCTGCCAGTCGTGGCTGACGTAGCGGGTGCGTCCAGGCGCATTAAACAGATGGGACAGCCTGCCAGAGGGACGGTTGAGGCGGAGGCGACGAGGATGCGGGATGAGCCCGGCCTCGGGCGAGGCGGAGCAGGAACAGTACGTCCGAGGCCCTTCCGGGGGGTCTCGGGCGAGGCGGAGAATGAGCAGTTGGTTTTTTATGCTGATTCCGAGGCTACAGGGACCCGGACATGACTCTCCACGCTGCACTATCCTCGGAGCAGGGGTTAGGCAACATAGTGCAGTACGGGCGTCAGTCGTGGGCGCAGTGTCGTGCCCAGCGGTCAGTAACCCCCGCCCCGTCCTTTCCCATATGGCAGGGCGCTGATGCGATTCCCATCACGTCGGCCACTCCGCTGTATCGAGTCGTCGTTCGGCTGACGTTGCGGGAGTGGTTGAACGTGTTAGTTGGACGTGACGTCCTGTCAAAAAAAGTCGGTCGAGGCGGTGGTGACGGAGTTGTTGCCGAGCCGGTCTCGGGCGAGTCGGAGAATCGGTACCTCGTCCGAGGCCTTGCGGGGTGGAGCCTCGGGCGAGGGGGCCTCGGGCGAGACGGAGAGTTTGTACCTCGTCCGAGGCCTTGCGGCGTGGGCCTCGGGCGAATCGGAGAATTTGGCCGAGGCCTCGTTGTTGTCTCTTGGCTTCGATATTTACGAGGTCTAAGCAAATTTTTTGGTTTATGCTTAGGGTACCCCTTTTTATGGTATCTGGCACAATCCCTCTCTGTACTTTTAGGTACTCTTGACAGCACTCGATGACTTCTTTAGTACTGTAACCCTCTATCATGGAGCCCTCTGGGTATGCTCGATTGTGCACGTATCGGCTAAGGATCAACATGAACCGCTCGTAGGACCACATTTCATGCAAGTAGCAAGGGCCTAGCGCTTCTATCTGATGAACCATGTGAATCATGAGATGTACCATTATATCAAAAAAGGCAGGAGGTAAACACATCTCAAGTTGGTTCTAGGTCTCCACCATGAAATCATGTAGGTCTCTCAGCTCTTCCTTGCGAAACGTCTTCTGTGAGATCTTTGAAAAGAAGTAGCACATGCGGGTGATGGCCATCTTTAGGAACTCTGGCTTTATAACCATGATGACAATTGGTAGGTAAACTGTCAGCATCATATGACAATCGTGAGCCTTGCAGTAGTGAAATGACAAGTCCTTCATCGACACTAGCTTCTTCGGGTTCACTGTCGGGACTTTGATCCCCCTCATGGATGTGAGTAAATCTATCCTCTCTTCTATGTCTAGGTTATAGCTAGCCACAGGCAGAGTGTATTTTCCATTATCCTGAAGTACCGGGTGAAGCTCTGGCATCACTTTTAGCTGCTCCATGTCCCTACGTGCTTTCAGACCATCCTTTGACTTGGTTGTGTCCATCAAGGTACCGATGAGACTCTCGAAGACATTCTTCTGCACGTGCATAGCATCAATGGCATGGGGGACCGCTAATTGTTTCCAATAAGGTAGATACCGAAAGAAGATTGATTGTTTCTTAAAAGGTACGCCTTCGATAGGAGGTGTGCTTCTATCTCTGATCGTTCCATCTGGCTTCTTCTTTCCATAGACGATGCGTATGGTTTTCACCATTTTGTACACATGTTGTCCATTATGATGTCTCTCTGGAGGGGGTTCATCCTCCAGGATGTCGCCATAGTATCATGTGTACAATTTGCTGCGATACTTGTGACCTATCTTTAAGAAGCGACGGTTCCTTATGTAAACAACCTTCTTGGATCCATCTAGGTACACCGATTTAGTATCATCCAAACAAACTAAGCATCCCATCTTGCCTTTGATCTGTCCAGACATGGCAAACAACGTGGGGTGATCGTTGATAGTGACAAGTATTATTGCTCTTAATGTGAAGTCCTCCTGTCGAAGCGCATCATACATCGGCTCCCCAAACCTCCATAGTCTCTCGAATTCTTGCATCACAGGCTCGAGGAACACGTCTATATCAATGTCTGGTTGTTTAGAGCCAGAAACAAGAACGGTGAGGAAAAGGTACTTTCTCTTCTGACACAAGTACGTCGGGATGTTGTATATGGTCAGGATCACTGGCCAAGTGTTGTGGTCGGTCATCCTCTCATTGAAGGGATTCATTCCATCGGTGCTCAAGGCGAACCGTACATTCCTTGGGTCTGAGCTAAATAGTTTGTTGTTGTTATCGAAGTCTTGCCACTGACTAGCATCGGCTGGGTGTGAAATCACATCGTCATCGACCTTGCGCACATCGTCCCACCATGTCATGAGCCTGGCTTCCTTAGGGTTCAGGAAGATACGCCTCAAGCGGTCGGTCACTGGCAGGTACCACATTACCAAGGCAGGAACTTTTCTCTTCGTTGCATCGTTGCCTAATGGAGTGTCCTCTGGGGGTTGAGATTCTTGTGCCACTTTTTTCGCACCCTTCTTATTCCTCTTGTTCCCTGTGGAGGCTTCTCTGCCACTGTAAAGGTCATTGTCCTTGTATCGACTGGCCGCACACCGAGGACATTTGTCTAGATCTTTGAACGTATCACCACGAAAAAGGATACAATGGTTGGGGCATGCATGGATTTTTTCAACACCCATTGTCAATGGAGTTATAACCTTCTTCGTTTGGTATGTGTTGGCAGGAACTAAGTTTGGCTGTGGCAGCACCCATGAGAGGAGACGCAACAGATCATCAAAACTGCAGTCGGACCAGCCGTACTTAGCCTTCAGGATGAGTAGCTCAAGCACAAAACGGAGCAGTGTCCAGTTTGTCGGACAACCCTTCTCAACACCATACACAGTCTCCTTCGACGCAGTTTTCACCCTATCTAGATTTTCTAAACCTTTTTTTTGTAGTAATATTTCTGGTCCAAATGCCCGAAGCATGTCCTCCAAATTGTCACCATCATCTTCATCCCCCTCACGTGCTCCACCATCAGTGCCGGCGCCACCAGCATCATCAGCCCCTTGTTCATTGCCAAAGTCACCCCCTTGTTCATTGCCATAGTCGTCATAGCCCATATCATCATCAAGCTCTATGTATTGGTGCAGATACTTTAGGGTTTCGGCGTCTTGTTCTCGATCGTTGTTGTCGTCATCAACAACCATTGTCTCACCATGATGAATCCACACTGTGTAGCCCGGAACAAATCCTCGCGTAATCAGATGTGTTTTCATGATACTCATATCTGCCAATGCCATACGGTTCTTGTAATCTTTGCAGGGACAAATAATTGTATTCCTATTATATGTCAACGTTGATGCATGCTTTTGTGCGGCTTCAATAATTTTGTCCACCTCTTCATGGAAACCTTCATCGATCCTTGACCAACCATACATCCAAGAGTTCCTGTACTCCATCTTTTAAAGACAAAACAACAACAAAAATACATGAAACAAATCAAATTAATAAATAACTACTTTAGAGTAATTGTGTATATATGCTCATGGTAGAGGATAATTAATTAATTGGCTATTAATGCATCTAAATATATATAAAAAGAATATATAAATATTAAATGGTTAAAATATAAAATTTTATAGACAACAATTACCAATTACTATTTTACCAACAACCTTTCATTGCAATGCCATTCTAATTTCATTACAAAGCATAGATTACAAAATAAAAAAACAAACCCTAGATCTAGAACTAGATGAAACATACATGAAATTAGGGTGCAATCTACACTAAAATCAAGCAAGATCGACTAATAGTGGGTGTAAGCTCATTTCTCTAACTAATTTACACTAATAGCTTCAAAACAAACTCCTAATTTGCTCCCATACAAAGCTCAAGCACCATGGAAGAGAGAGAAAAGTAAAACTCAAATTACTCACTAATAACTGATCATTAAAAATTCAATTAAAGGGTTGGAATAGC
The DNA here is from genome assembly GCA_904845875.1 of Miscanthus lutarioriparius. Lineage (NCBI taxonomy): Eukaryota > Viridiplantae > Streptophyta > Magnoliopsida > Poales > Poaceae > Miscanthus > Miscanthus lutarioriparius. The sequence continues at coordinate 100,478 of CAJGYO010000483.1, read as the reverse complement.
ATTTTCTTACCTTCTACAAGCTCCCCAACAAGGGATTTGAGACCAAAACCTCCCCTCTTACTAGAGCAATTTTTGGGAGGAGCCCAAGGCTTCCCAACCTTTTTTTCTCGGGTTGGAGTGAGTGGCTCGAGAAAGAAGAAGGTGGTGGCTGCTACTTATACCGTCATCATTTGTAGGGGCGGTTGGTGATTGAACCGCCCCTACAAATGACTCAGTAAGGACGGTTGGTGATCCAACCGCCCCTACAAATAGGACAATTTGTAGAGGCGGTTTGTAACACCAACCGTCCTTACAGACCCATTTGTAGGGACGGTTAGTTAGCTGGGGCCTGATCATCCCACTGTAGGGGCGGGTCAATCACCGACCGCCCCTACAGTAAAATAGAGCTGGCACTTACAAATCATTTTTCACGTAGTGTACATATACCGTGTAGCTTGGGCACACCTCCGTCCCCCCGAGATGTATGGCATGGCACGGGAGGTGCCACGGGAGGTAGGCTACTGTCATTGTTTCGATTCCTAGCTAGGCGACTTGTCTATATGGTGGTAGTAGTAGACAAGTAGTCCGATGAAAAGGATCGAGACACTGACGGAGGTGATCGATTCTATTTGGTTTGGAGGAGACTCAAGCGAGTGCACCATAATTCCGGTGCTCTTGCAATACAAACCTTTTTTTGAAAGAATAAAAACATTCTTTTACACTGGTTTCCTATACTTCAACTATATAAGCTGATGGTGCAACGCACACATCACTAGTAGAACAAACATTTGGTTCAGCACAATTGTTTCAGCTAGCGTTGGGCTCGAGACTAATGTGAGCATTAGTACTGGGTTCAAGTTTCATAGGTCACCAACCGGGACTAATTTAGAATTTTTAGTCCAGGTTGGTAAGGATCATCCATGGATTAATTTAAAAGAAAAACATCTCATTTGAAGTTAGTATACGTTGGGTGAAAAACGTGCCAAGAAATGCATGAAGTCCTGGGTGCCAGACACAAAGCTAATTATTATCTTTTTAGCCTCGGAGGACCTCTGTCGGGACTAAATTCCTTTTCTCCAACCGAGACTAAAGATCGATTTTCTGCTTGTGCGCGTTTGCTATTTCACTCATCCACTATGGATACAATCTCTACAATTATACTAATAAATATATATACATATATACATATAGTGTATCATGTTTATGTATTATCAACACCATACGTATATATCACCTAGTTTTTATTAGTTAACATTCTGGCTCATTATATTCCTCCTTAATAACTGTGGTAACGCGCGGGAAATTCTTGTAATTTTGGAGGAGGTCGGGATGGTAAGAGTCTCGATCATATACATGTGCCTCAAGATGTAGTGCATGTTTTGCTAATTTATCTATAAATTAAAGGGAAACATTAGCGCCCGGACTCACAGCCCCGTCCGGACGCCCGCGCCTGCCCACCTGCTGTGTCGGTCCCGCAGGCGGCGCTTGCTCAGCCTGACCCCAGTCAAACAACGCCGCCTGACCGCCCGCGCCCCGCATGCACCTGCACGCCCCGCCCAACTGCTGCCCCGCCAGAGCATCTCTGCAACTGTTGTCTCCACATGCATCTGCACGTCCACCCGTGCATGCACCTGCTATGCTGCATGCCTGCCCAGCATGCTCACGTAGCAGAGTCTGGCGGCTGGTTTGGGCTGACTGAAACCAATAAGCGAATAGACTGTTCGTATGCATTTATTCACCTGTTTGTTGATTTCAGCCAGTCCAAACCAGTTAGCCAATAGTATTTTTCTCTCACAATAAATCAGCACCGACCAACCCAAAAATCAACCAGCGAACAGTCCGATTAATGTTACAACAACATAAAACACTTCCCAAACATTTATTATACACATATGTAATATACGTGTATATCATCTACAATATATGCAACTTCTATATAAAACATGTTGTAATATACATTTAAAATAGATCAAATATTTTAAATAGACACTCGCAACATACCAAATCAAACATTTTAAGGTAGGCATAAGTTTTTTCCTGTAACAACGTGTGTCTAAAGCAGATGAAACATATAAAAAATAGCAGATGAAACATATAAAAAAACCAGATGAAACAGATGAAAAATACCAGATGAAACAAGATGAAAATACCAAATGAAACAGATAAAAAATACCAAATGAAAAAACCCAATGAAACAGATGAAAAATACCAGATGAAACGAGATGAAAATACCAAATGAAACAGATGAAAATACCAAATGAAAAAACCAGATGAAACATATGAAAATACCAGATGAAACAAGATGAAAATAACACATGAAACAAATGAAAAATACCAGATGAAACAGATGAAAAATACCAGATGAAACGAGATGAAAATACAAGATGAAACAGATAAAAAATAACAGATGAAACAGATGACAGGTCTTACGATCTACATTTGCAACAACCATATGATTCTACTGAAATAACTAAAAATGTACTATTGCAACATGGGTGCGGGAGGGGAGGGAGAGCTGCGCGGGGAGCACCATGGATGGGCATGGCCGCCGACCACCACTCGAGTGTGAGAGGAGGCTGTCGAACAGCCGTTCCCGCCTCGCCTCGCCTCCATCTCGGCCGCCGCGCGCGAGCCCTGGTGCTCCGCCTCGAGGGGCTCCACCTCCCGCACCCCATCCTCGCTGCCCACGGCTCGCCTCGCGCGGAGGAGGCAGCAGAAGGCACCGGCAGGCCGCTCGGCTCGCGATCCCCAATCCGGAGGCCTCGATTCGCCGATCCGAGCGTGCCCGAGGGAGAGATCCCGTCGATCGGGGAGCTCGTGCTGCTCCGATTCGAGCTTGTTCCCTACTCTACTCGCTCGGGGCGGCCGCCCTTCCTGCTGAGGTCGCCCGCTCGCCTCTACTCCCTACGTCCCGTTAAAAGAGTCGTTTTAGAGTTCTACACATAGACCAAGGTGGTGTTTAGTTTCTAAAATTTTACAGAATTTTTTAAAATTTTTCATCACATCGAATCTTTGACGCATGCATGAAATATTAAATATAAATAAAAAATAAAACTAATTATACAGTTTAGACGAAATTCACGATACGAATCTTTTAAGTCTAATTAGATTATGACTGGACACTAATAATTAAATAACAACGCAGTGCTACAGTATTATTTTAAAAAAATTCCGAAAAAAAGAAAAAGGCCTCCTGTCATTTCTGTTCCCTGTCCATTCTCTATTTTCTTTTCTCCCATCCAGATCCCATGCGGAGGCTTCACCTGCTAGTGAAAGGTGAATGGACAGAGTCAAGGTAGATGTGAGAGTGGTGAATGGAGCTCTAGGTAGGGAGCAAGACTACAGGATGTAGTGGATCCACTGAACGAAGCGCTGGGAGGGAGCATGAGCTAGTAGAGGGCTGCAGTGGTGGGCCCCCGGCCTAGAACGACACTTCTTACAGGACAAGGTCCAATTCTTAGAACGACACTCCTAGCGGGACAGAGGGAGTATGCTGGGCTGGGAGCTGCTGTGTGCTACTGCCTGGTGTAGAGGGTGGTAGGTTGTTAAGCGCAGGCGAGACAGGGTGCACCCGAGTAGATGGAACCATGTTAGAGAAAAAAAAAATTATGCCTATCTTAGGGGTGTTTGGTTGCTCCTCCTAAATTTTAGTCGTCGTTTTATTGGATGTTTGGACATCTGCATGGAGTATTAAATATAGACTAATTACGAAACTAATTGCATAATTTGCGACTAATTTGCGAGACGAATCTTTTAAGTCTAATTAGGCTATGATTTGACAATATTTTGCTACAATAAACATATGCTAATGATAAATTAATTAGGCTTAAAAATTCGTCTCGTTGAGTACTAATAGATTATATAATTTATTTTTTTATTAGTATCCGAACACCTCATGCAACATTCTCCTGACACATCTATTTTAGTAGCCGAATTAAACACCCCTTAACTGTTAGCTGCGAAGATAAAGAGATGTCGTGGAGTAAAAAAAGTTTATGCTAGTACTTATGCATGTGGCCTTGCCAGCCCAGCCCTGCAACTGGACATTGGTCGGCCAAAAGCAGCAACGCGGCAGCCAGCATGCGCGGGCAGCAGCTAGGCCTGCCATAGACAACAAAAAGAGCAACAAGCTAGTACAGCAGGCCTAGTGAAGAGCAGCATGCTACTGTAAGCAGTAGCAGGCCTAGGCACTAGGCAACAGAGGGCAGGCGAGACAGGGGACGGCCTATGGCAGCCAGCAGCGTACGCAGCTGCAGGGGCCTGCCCCACGCACTGCGAGCGAGTGGCTGTACGCGCTCACTGCTGCTATAATTAGGATCGCCTTTTTTATTAGCCGCAACGCGCGCGAGTACAAGGTGTGGACCCTGCTATAATTAGGATCGTCTTTTTTATTAGCCGCAACGCGCGCGGGTGAGCCGTCCGTCCGTGCGGATCGATCCGGACGCCCTAAACTGACGATTACCGTAAGGCCTCGTTTAGATGGTAAGTTTTTTCCCTCTCTCTATCACATTAAATTTTTAACACATACATAAAATATTAAATATAGATAAAAAAATAACTAATTATACAATTTGATTGTATATTACGAGACGAATCTTTTAAACATAATTAAGTCATGATTAGATAATAATTATCAAATACAAACGAAAGTTCTACGATACCGAATACTGATTTCTAACGTCAATCTAAACCAGACCTAAATTAAAAGGCGGGGACTGCCAGAGGCTCAATCTCACATCTGCCTCCAGATTTGACACGCGGTGTCTCCTGTATCCACCCATTAAGGAACATGCTGCCATTCCTCTTTGTAGCTGTGTTTAGGCCTTAGTAGATTACAAATTTTTACAATCTAGACACTATAGTATGTTTCGTTTGTACGTGACAAACTTTGTCCGATCATAGACTAACTAGGCTCAAAAGATTCATCTCGTGATTTACAATCAAACTGTGCAATTAATTATTTTTTTACATATATTTAATGCTCCATTCATGTGTCCAAAAATTAACGTAATGGAGAGAGAGTAAAAAAACTTAGAATTTTGATGAAATCTAAACAAGACCTTACTCAACTAGTCGTCTTCCTCGTACTAGCTCTCAAGCAATGCCGCCATGGAATCCCACTCCCTCCCGGATGTCCACGTCGTCTCCCGCTCCATTGGAGCCTTTTCGGTCTCTCTCTCTCCCCAACTGTCGCCTCCCTATCCATGGTGCTCCGCCGCCTCCACCATGCCCACGGCCCCGTGGTGACCCTCTGGGCCGGCAGCAAGCCGGCCATCTTCATCACTAGCCACGAGGCCGCGCACCGCACCCTCGTCCGCATGGGCGCTACCTTCGCGCATCGCCCGCCGTCGTCACTGCCTGCCTCCGGAGTCAATGGCTACGGCGTCAACAGTGCCACCTACGGGACCCGATGGGTCGTGCTCCGCCGCAACCTCAGCTCACACCTCGCGGCGGCGGATCACTACTGCGGCTGTCCGTCGACAGGCTCCTTGGGAACCTCGACCGCGCGGCGCGGGAGGATGCGGACGGCGTGGTCGTCCCGTCAGACACTCTCCGGCACGCCGTGTTCTGCTTCTTCGCCGCGCTGTGCTTCGGCGAGCAGGCCGTAGCCGGCGGCGGCGCCGACGACGATGTCGGCACTGTGCTCACGCGTCTTCGTGGCCTCCATGCCGAGATCCTGTCGATCGTCGTCGAGCTCGACGCGCTCCACCTCATGCCCAGCATGGCACTTCAGGTTGCGCACTACTTGCCGAGGTCGTGGAGGTTGTTCGATGCGCAGAGGAGGCACCATGCTACTGTCATGGCCCTCGTTCGTGCTCGTCGTCGTCGGTGGAATCAAAAGGTGGTCGGAGTCGGAGACGACGACGATGGCGGCACAGTGTCGCCACAGTGCTACGTGGACACGCTTCTAGGGCTGAGGCTCGGAGACCATGAGCTGGTGCACCGCGCTTGAATGGATCATGGCACGGCTTGCACTCCACCAGGATATCCAACAGAAGCTGTGGAACGACATTGCTGCTAGGAGCGCCGCCGCCGCCGTCGCCGGCAGCCGAAGATCGACGACGGCATGTGGTGGAGAGAGGAGGTCATTCGCTGAAGCCGTGGTGCTGGAAGCCCTGCGTCGTCACCCTCCAGTGCACTACCTGTTGGCACACACGACGGACAGGGACGTCTCACTCCACGGATTATCATACGTGATACCAAAGGGCTCCATAGTGAACTATGGCGTAGCTGAGATTGGCCGTGACGCCAAGGTGTGGACTTACCCTGATGTGTTCAGGCCGGAACGGTTCCTTGAAGGTGGAGAAGGGTCCTCCATCCGTGGGATCCCCGGTGTCAGCGGCGGCGGCGGCGGCCCGGAGCCGGAGACGACGATGAAGATGATACCGTTCGGTGCTGGGCGGAGGGCGTGCCCCGGCGCAGCGGTCTCGGTGAAGGTATTGCGGTCGTTCATGGAGAATATGGTCATGCACTTCGAATGGAAGCCGGTTGTCGGTTGTGCTTGTGGGGGAAAGGAGGCGCCGGCGGTTGACATGTCAGAGAAGCCAGGGCTTGTTACCGAGATGAGGACACCGTTGCGCACTCGCCTAGTCGTGAGGCAGCACGTCGATGAACAGACCTGATGACCTACATCTACATGCATGTGTAGCTAGTCTCTATATCAATGTCTTCTTCTACGATATATATAGCTAGTATGTAAGAAGTACCGTGCTGATTTTAGCTGAATGCATGACAACTTCCTACATACCTCTGGTTGTAAAAACCTTGATTATGGCCATTGATATACTATCTGTTGGGGGTCAAATCCCGAACAGGTTGTTAGGAAGGGGTCGGACGCCCGAAGGCTAAGGGTCCGAAGGTTGAGCCTTCGGCCAGTCCGGTGTGTCTATCTGTCAACCGGTTGATTTAACCTCTACCATCAACTGAATTTTTTCATGCACTTATATTGTCTTCTAACTATATTTACACCACTTTATTATTATATTTACAATAATGTATTCAGTATAATTTATTGAACAGAATAGTGTAATTTAGGGATGACACAAGATTTTAGACAAATACATGCCAAATTTTCAAAAGAAAATTATAAATTATTTCTATAAATTCCAAATACCAAAGAAATATATACAAATTGTTCACAAATATCATCAGATTGATCATAAATGTCATCAACTTGAGCTCAAATTTCAGAAAAAAATACAAATCATCCCTTCCCTTCCCTTCCCATCCCTTCGGTCAGACGAGGACACTCGACGGAGTCCGGAAGCGCGGCGGCAGTGCAGCCTTGGGACCACAGCCGGGCAGCCTGGTAGCGACGGCGGCGGAGGGAGCCGGCGGGCAGAGGGAGCAGGCTGGGAGGCCGGCCTGGGGGCGGGCAGAGCGGCGGCGGCGCTGGCGGCCGAATGACTGCTCGCGGGGTTGCGCTCGGGAGTTGGGAGGAAGAGGGCCATCGGGCGGAGGCCATCTGACGGCCATGGCCATTGGCGGACACAAAACCAACCGCCCAAAAACCGGTTGATAGCGGCTCCAGAAACAACCAGATGACAGATAGCATTTCCCAACCCAAATACCAAGGCACAGTAATTCTTGGTTGTCGAGCCAAAAAGTGTGTCTCTCTCATAGGGATTCCAGTTCTCATTTTTATAGGGTATAGTTACATGTTTTTTTTTACACAAATTTTGCCTACCTACTCGAGAATATACCAGAATATTCCCAGTTGCACAGCACTAGGGATGAAAATGGATCGGATACGAACGGATATCGTTGATACCATATTTGTTTTCATATTTCTGCTCGGATTCGAATTCGAACACGGATAGCTATCGGATACATATACGAATACGGATTATCTCGGTTATAGATACGAATAGTGAGTATCGAATACGATATGAATCGGATTCAGAGAACGTCGAATACAAATATCTTTTCGGATATTGAGTAAAAGCAATATATATATATATATATATATATATCACATAGAGGTGACCAAACCATTAAACCACTCTATGAGTCTATAATCCATCTAGATTAAGACTGTGGCAGAGATGTGATGTGTTGGTAGGCTTTGTACTAATTTATCGTACGTACGTTGTAGTACTTCATGTTTTGAGTTTATAATACACAAATATATTTTTAACAAACAAATGTGGATGAAATCAGTTTGGGCTCAGCATAGAACTACCAGGCCAGGCCTTCCCCATCTGTCCATGCGCTGCACCTCCTTCACAACTCCACATACTTAAACGGATAGTATCAAGGCGGATATATCATTTTTTTTACCCGGATTATCCGTATCAGTCGGATACTGATGATATCATATTTATATTTGATATCCGTGTAAACTATCCGTTTAAGTATCCGTATCCAGAAAAAATTTCAGATATCCACATAATTATCCATTTAAGTATTCATGTTTGTTTAGTCGAACGAACGATCGGATAAATATCCGTACCATTTTCATCATGCACAGCACACACGATCAAGAAGGCTGATGGGTCATTCTCTATCACAACCGCCTCACCAAATGGGCTCTCATCGAGTCGTCACCAGGCTAGCTTGTAGGACCATCGGGCCCATCTGCGAGACCCGAAGGCCCAGGGGTCCTCTGTCGCATTCTAGTGAGGTTCTAGACACATACCATCGAAAAAGTCTGGTGGTTCCCAGCCCTCTGCACCGGAGATAGTGTTGTCTCTGTTTGAATTTTTCCACATCATTCCGTTCGCTGCCACGTGTCCATCCTGGGAGCCTAAGCTTTGGTGGTACTACCCTGGGGGGTATACCGGGGAACTCCGGTTATCCACCATCGAGTACACTAAGTCAGTTTGACAAGGCCCTATGGTGGAGCCTTTGCTCCGGTGCCTCCCCGCAAGGTGGGCCACGAAAGACACGATGGTGGAAACAAAAGGCTGTTGCCTGCCAACGGTGAAAACCAGTGGAGTTCGAGGGTTAGGTTAGTTCTGTGTCGTAGCGTAAAATTTGAAGCTGACACCGATGACAGAAGTTCCCACAAATAAAAACCGAAGCTGACACCGAAAAAAACAAAGTTCAGCTCGGTTCGGTGCTCGGTTTTTGGTAAAACTAAGTTCGTGTCCGTGCGTTGCTATAGGACAGCTCCGTGCCCCGGCCCAACCGGCACCCGCGCTCCCTTCCCCTCTCCCCCTCTCCTCACTGACGAGCGGGGCCTAGCCGTCAGCTCCTTCTTCCCTACGCGGAGCCCGCGCCCGCGCCATCGTACTGGCCCCGCTGTGGCCCCATCCCGGAGTGGAGGAAGACGAGCGCACAGTCGACCGGTTGACCCTGGCCTCGTGCCATCCCATCTCCCTTCTCCCTCCTCCCCTGTGCTCCACAGTGTGTCAGCGCCAAGAGAGAGACCGACGCGAGGATCCCACCAGCGACATGGACGTGACCGTGCCTGGCACTGACCTCGCCGGAGTACGAAAGGACGCGGAGGCATCCGGCTCAGCACCGCCATTGAGCTCAAGCACGTGCGCGAGGAGGAAAAAAATATGCCGACGAGCTGGAAAAAATCTCGCCGCATCCACCGACCTCACCGGCCTATAAATAGGCTCGGTCGGTGATGCGCTGGCCTTGCCACCACCGCTACGAGCTTCGCTAGGAGCTGGAACACGCCATCTCCCCCTCCATTCCTCATTCCTCCCTCTCTGTAGTGCGCTAGGCCGATTTTCCCCAAATCAGGTGACGACGACGCCATTGGAGCCGCTGCCCTCTCCTTCCCCTCTCGCTGTGTCTCCGGCCAATTGGAGTAGCAGGTAAGCTTCCCCAGCCTCTCCTCCACCTCCTGGTGCATCTATTTCCCCTCCTTAGCCTCTGTGTTGCGCTGTCCCCGAGCACCCAGCTCCGTCGAGCCGCCATGGCCGCCGGCTAGCCGTCGGCAAGCACTACAAGAATTGTGTGATTTTTTGACGTATTTAGTATGACAACAGGTCATAATGTCATTATATCATCCGTCTTATGACATTTTGTTTTAGGCACTTCGACTTAGTGACGATAAAAAGTTGTACGTCACAAAAAAAAAGTCATATAGCTAGTCCAATTCCATCCGGTGACAATATTTGCTACGTCATTGAGGCATTTTTAGTGTCACAAAGGCTAATTTACAAACACCATCAACCTATGACAGAGTTTGTGTGTCACAAAATAACTTATTGATTTTTTAAAACATTGTTGTCCATGTCGGCAAGTTCCACAACCACATGGTTTGGTGGTACCATACACTTACTTATTTTTATTGTTTTCTCAACATATTTCAACCCATGTTGTCTATATTTCACAACACATGAATGTGGCGCTTTGCTTTATATAAGCTTATTTCATTTTTACCATTTATTTTTTCTATTCTAAAAAATTGAGAATACGCCTTGTAAGCAACCATTCAATATGTCGTATACTTCAAAACATTTTTTCCCCGAAAAGGAAGATTTGAACCAAGGCATGTGTTGAACCACGCCTATGTGCCCAACTGGGTCACATTATATAGTATGAAAATATACTAAATGCGTAAAAAGAGGATTTCAGCTGTTGCATCCAAAAATAAAGTGAGTTAGACCACACGATAAAATATGGAAAAATAGTAAATGCATGAAAATTTTGTATTTCGGGCTCAGGGTGCTTGATCCGTGAGCACCATGAACAAAATAATGTAGCTTTGCCAGTCAATCAAACCATGCTATCATATTTGATATACAAGGTACTTAAATTTCACTTAGTTCACTAATACTTTACTAAAAAAATGCTCTAAAGCACTGTCCACTAACCTGCTGGGCTAGCAATCTCACACGCTCGGCCTAGCCCACACCCACGCGCATGCACGGCCTCGCGGACCAGCCCAAGAGAAAGCGCCCTTGCCTGAGGCCGGCGCATGCGGAACGTGCGGCCCAGACCAACGTGCACTGGCCCAGGCGGAAGGAGCCAGTGAGATGGTAAATAATAAAAAAAAATGGGCCTTCGAGCCTACCATTGAGACACGAGCATGTTCGTCTTTCTAGCTCGTAGTTGAAACAGACCTGATTTCCGCGAAGGAAAATTCATAGAGTCGAAGTGTAATAAGATCGTTGTAGATCGTATTACTCAAAATTCTAGTCGAATATCACATCCATACAACGTAATATCAGAGTACAAATATTGCGGAATTACATAAATTATTACATCGCCGCATTGGCGGAATCAAAAATAGCATTCATTCAGAACAGCTCGAAGATAAGATCATCAAACTCGAGCGTAGAAACGAACCCCTCAACTGTCAAACTCCTCAGAGCTATACTCCTCAGCAGAACCTGTGTGCCAAAGTTTATCAGTACGATTTGTACTGGCCACTCCCACCCTATGAGCATTGCTTTGTGGAAATTGGATGAAAGTTGGATATAATCAAAAGGAACCTATAAGACTAGGGTTTCCTATGTATTAACATATCAAGTATATAATAATAGTTGGTCAAGTTTTAACACCATTCCCACACCTATTCCACCCCATTTCTGTCCAGAGCCAGGTTTTGATCCTGGGATCGATATACCACCTTCTCTATACCATCACCACATCACCACCATACCATCGCTCAGTCGACAGGCCAACTCTCTCTTGGCACTGTCTCATGGCCCGTAGCCCCTGGCTACGACCGAACACTCACTCACAGGGGGGAGAAGAGAAGGACTCATCTCACTATCTAGTTTAAGCGAAACCCAGGAAAAGTCCATAGCCAACAAGTCGGCATATGTATCGATCGATCAACCATACACTCTGCAGAGGTTTTACATAACCACAAGATCCGCCTTCTTCGTTGACCGTCGTTAACTGGGCTGATTCCGGCCGCTTGCTACATAGGATAATGCCACTCTACCATTCAGCCCTGGTACACCCCAAGTCTAGTCTGGGGTGGCTGAAACTGTGAGTCACGAGCCGAGTCCACAAGGTCTCCGTGAAGTCTCGGAAGGGTGTGGGGGAATCCTTCTCGCCCCGTACCTACTCGCACTGTCCGCTATCAACCTAGCAGTAGTGGCAATATCCTACCAAGTAGTCCGGCCATCCCGCATCATATAGGGCGAGTGGTACGTAAGGCTTCCCGGTGAATCTGAGTGCTAGTAAGTCCTTAGGGATGACCAAGCCAGAATGTCTTCATCAGGGTTTCCATTTACCGTGCCACCACAAAGACCTCCATCCCGGCTCCTCCCATCATAGGTTCACACCTGTGGCCACCTCATATACCATTTACCCACCACAGGTATCCATTTCCGGGGTGCCTGTAGCACCTCACAGCAAGACTTGCCCTGTGCTCGTCAGTATATTTCAACTTGGTCGACACAACCCTCACCCTCCACGCACCCAAGTCACACACGCAGCACTCTCCCCATAGTCCAGATAACACCAGTTTCCACCACGCGTCAATGTAGTACAAGCGTAGTAGAAGTAATAAGCAATGAAATATAGCAGCAAGCGTGTGTCTAGCCTAATAGCAGGGTAAGCAGGGTAAGATTGCGTCAAGGTAAAGGCCATCAAGTAAGCATACTATCATGCAAGTCCTATCATAATGTGAATATAACAATAAAGTAAAGCAATAGCAGTTCTATATTAGCCATGCATAATAGGTGCTACGAGGTTGGGTGGGATGTGGCACCTTCAGTGAAGTCGTCCCCGCACTCCTCACGGTACTCACGATCCTCGTTCGTCTGTTTCTCCTCCGAGTCTGCATACGATCGAATTATAGTCACGTTAGCGACGTCTATAGAATAGCACAAAGAAGCAATAAAAATTCAAAAGAGCCAAATGCACTCAAACATGGGTTCATTGCGTAGAGCTCGATTTTAGATGAATTATGGTCCTGGTTTCATATTTTTCTGAGGTCATATGAATTAGGATTAAATCCATTTCTGAAAATAATAAAGGCTGATTAATTCTGGGCTGACACGTGTCACACTGTGACTGGTTCACGTGGCATGTAAGGACTTGGAGTGGTGTATCAGCTGGTGAGGTGGTCGGAGAGGTCGCCGAGGTGGTCGGAGAGATCGCCGAGGTGGTCGGAAAGGTCACCGAGGTGGTCGGAGAGGTCGCCGAGGTGGTCGGAGAGATCGCCGAGGTCCCCGACGCTGGCGTGGTCACATCATCGGCATGACGTCAGCATGGCGTCATCAGAACTAAACCGCGGCTGACAGGTGGGTCCCGCTGACGTCAGCATGACGTCACCTCCTGACATGTGGGTCCAGAGTCTCTGTGTCGCTGACATGTGGGCCCGGTCAACGGTCAGCTCAGGCCGGGTCCAAATTGGGCCGGTTGGGCCTAGATACGGGCTAGGCTTTGGCCCGCCACGTGGAGCGCGCTGGTGCGGCCACGTCGCCTTACTGGGCCACTAACGGCCCGTGGTCCACGGGCGTAGGTGAGGCGCGGTTTATGGTGAACCCGCCTGCGTTGGTCCATAGACCGCAGAGCCGGTCTATGAAGGACTTGGTCCACTTACTCCTTCCCAGGGTTCGGTTCACGTGCACCAAGTGCACGGACGTGTGGCCGGCGAGGGAAAAATCCCTTTCTCTTCCCTGACGGGGCTCCCGCCGACGGTGAGGTCACCGACGAGCCCCCGCGGCGGTGCTAGCGTCAGATTAGGGTAGGCATTAGCTTTCCCCATGCCATGGCGATTGCGACGGTGGGGTCGGGGCGACGGCTAGGGCTTCCTAGGGCTGTGGCGTGTCGACGGCGGTGGAGGTTCGGCTGTGGCGTGTCGACGACGGCAGGGCGATGTGGTGCCTAGGAGCATGCTTGGCGGGGCGCGTGAGCTTCTTGTGGCTCTAGTGAACCGGGCGGGCGAGACAAGGAGGCGCCAGGCGCTCCCAGCGGTCCTGGCCATGGTGGAGTCAAAGCGGTTGCGGTGGCGCTCCGCCCGCGACACGGTGTGGTCAACGGGGGTCCTCCGGTGTCCTTCGTCTACCTCGATCGCGAGCGTGGCGTGTTCCACGGCGAGGAGGAGCCAGCCAAGGTGGTGGCATCACCTCTACCGCGGTGATGCAGCCGCGGTGGCTTCACCACGGCCGTGTTCGTGGCTGCGGTGTGCGCGCCCATGCGTGCTCACGTGCGTGCTCACGTGTGTGCTCGTGTGCGTGCTGCAACGCGTTCTCGTGTCGATTCGGCTCGACATTGCGCGCGGCGTGTGGCGGTGCAGGGCGTGTGCGTGCATGTAGGGCATCGCGTGTGTGGCTTGCGTTGGTGTGCTTGGCGTGTGTGCGTGCGTCGGCGTCCATGGGGCTAGGAGGATGTCTCAGCAGCGAGAGGCTCATCGTGCGGTGCTTGGCGGCGTTAGGTGGTGGTGCGGTGGCAAGGTGCTGCCTAGTGGTGGAAGCCGCGTCGTCGGAGTAGGTGCTAGGGGCGGCGCTCTGAGCTCCGGTGGTCGACGACTCCGAGCTCCCTGCTCGCCTCCCTCCTCCGGGTCCTCCTCTCGGCCCTCTTCTCTCGGAGTGGTGCGGGCAATTGGGCCACCGAACGGCGGCGGTGGGCTGAGGAACCCTAGGGCGCTCTGGGCGTCGTTTTATAGCCCCAAGCTCCAAAGCTCACCAATGGTGGACGGGATCGGATGGCTATCGCGGCTCGACGTGATCAAGTGGCCGAGGGTGCTCCTGCTGTCGTTATCGCCTGCAAGTGGGCTCCGCCTGGCAGCGAGGGTGCGTAGAGGATGTGTCGCGGCCAAGGAAACACGGGACGAGGCCACGATGGTGATGGGCGGGGCGCGCGCGAGGGGGGCAGGGTCACGCCGCGGACGTGGCCCTGTCAGACTTGGTCGGTCCGGCTGGCGTCCTCAAGCGCGTCCGATCGGTTGGTGGCACGATCGTGCGGCCAAGGCGGGTTGCGTGGAGCTCCCGCTCCCATCTCTGCCCTGTGGTCGGGGAAAGCAGGGGGGACCGAGGTGGGTGATGACACCTGGGTCCCGCTTGGCAGCGGCTACGGTCAGGTGAAGGGCGTGCTGGCGTGGGCGTCCTGCTGGGCTTCCTTCAGGCCGGTGAGCAGCGCAATACAAGTCTGTGGGTGAAAGGCGCGGCGAGTTGGGCGAGAGACAGGTCATGAGGCCGAGCGAGCGATCTACTGAAATTCTTCTTTGCTCCCTCTTCTTTCCTTTCTCTTTTATTTGTTGCCAATTTGGTTAGGGTTTGATTTATTTAGTTTCATTGTACAAGTGTGCACCTTGATTACGGGTGGAGCTTAGGGCTGGTTGGTGGGGCCCACATACTTAGGTGGTAC
This sequence comes from Miscanthus lutarioriparius, assembly GCA_904845875.1. Lineage (NCBI taxonomy): Eukaryota > Viridiplantae > Streptophyta > Magnoliopsida > Poales > Poaceae > Miscanthus > Miscanthus lutarioriparius. The sequence continues at coordinate 85,268 of CAJGYO010000483.1, read as the reverse complement.
TTAGGTGATTAATTTATTGCATAATAAATTAATTATAAGTGATCACTTTTATTTGCACAACAAAAGATCAATAAAAGGCAACTCACTTGTTTAGAATTAAAATACATGCAAGAATGTATGTGTTAGGGATTTTAAACACACATATACAACAAGTGACATGCTATGCTTATGAGTTTGTTTAGCTGGATTACGACTAATGCAACACTTAGGGTTAGCTCCTACAAATGTCACTCATCATCACATGGGGTTTTGAAGAAAAAAAAATTGTAGTTGAGATTTTTGATGTGTGGATTTTTGGGTTGTTACAGTAGTTTACTCAAATGAACGCACACGTGTGATTACACGCTTGCACGCCCTGTATTTTTGGCTTACTAATATTGCATCTGTAGAGTAATAATTTATTCTCTTCTATTTTCACGAAAAAGATACTATGGAATTAACTCTAATTGTAAATGATTTAGTCGTAGATAATAGTACTTGTCATATGTCTACGGGCCATCTCCATCGTGTTTTGTCTAAAACAGTGGCCCAAACAATGTTTTCTACTTTTTTATTAGAAATAGAAAAAACTAACTGAGCTACAAGTCACTGCTACTGAAAGGATTTGTAGCGACGCCCCTAACAACAGATGCTAAATAGGAATAGTTAAGTGCATGGGCCTGAAGATTTTGATATACAAACTTGCGTGACAAAATGATTTTGATATAAAATCATCCCATAAAAAGTTCAAATGATTTTAACAAAGCGGTGTTGCACGGGGGGTGTCTACTTCACAACCGTAAACTCCAATTTTTTTATAGCTGACGCGTTGCCTGTGACCGTAATTACCGCAAAAAGGAGATCGTGCAACCGCAAATGAGACAGTACCGCCGCCGCACCCATGCCGGGCTCCACCTCGAGCGGCGGGCTCTGGCTCAGGCTCCGCCTCGCGGGGCCGTGGGTGGAGATGCCGGGACCGGGACGACGGGTGGCCTCGTCATCGCTACCAGATCGAGCTGGTGAACAGCACGACGCTCGCCAGGGCGAGGAGCGCAGCAGCGATGGCCAGCGCCGTCCACAGGCGGCTGTCGAGGAGCGCCATCCACGAGAAGGGCCACAGCACCACCTGGCCGGCGCCGCCCAACGAGATGGGGCAAGCAGCGGGGGCGATGCATCTGCTGGCAGGGGCGGCGGAATAGCAGTCAGATATATCTGAGACATAGTTCTATCACTAAGTATGAGATGTTTCTATATGTGAGGAATGTATAATACCACTTGATCAGAATTGCCTAGAATTTTTATGGAGTGCTTATGGGCCCAAAATATGTTTTTGTGTCACTTCTTAGAATTATCTGATCAAATAGTTATTATTGTAATTATTGGTTGAATTATCATAGAATAAATGTAATAATATCTAAAATTGGTTAGAAAAATATACAAACTTGCACGGGCCCATGGTTTTTCTCTATAATCATCCCATAAAATTTTTAATTTATTTTAATAAAGTAATACTGCACATTGTTCAAAAATGAATATATCTCAAACATAGTTGTATCACTAAGTATGAGATGTTTCTATATGTGAAGGATGTATAGTACCACATGATTAGAAATGTCTAGATTTTTATGGAGTGCTTATGGACCAAAAATATATTATTGTGTCACTTCTTAGAATTATCTGACCAATTGAGTTATTACTATAATTATTCATTGAATTATGATAGAATAAATGTAATAATATCTAAAATTGGTTAGAAAAATCTACAAGCATGCACGAGCCCATGGTCTTGGTCTATAATCATCCCATAAAAATAGAGAATCACTTCAAAAAATCTTGAAAATCCTATATAACACCGTATATGTTAAATTATATTAGGGTGCATACGGTTCATGTTAAATTAATAATAAGCTTCACTAGAAAAAAAATATAGAGCAACCGGATGGACAACATCACTATTCAGCCCAATATCAAAAGCTTGTTTGGCCCGTAATCATTCTGGTCGTTGATTTGCACAAGGAACGGCTGGCAATGGTTCCACGCCTATATATATCCATCACCACACGGTCCTTCTAGCAGAAACCCTAGCCAAATCATATCCACCCCCGCCGGCCGCAGCTCTCAGTGTCTTCCTCTCAGCTCCATCTGCCGCTCCCCCCTCCAGATCCGCCGCCTCCTATGCTAGCCCTTTCAATCGGCGCTCCCCTCTTTACGTTGCCGCACACGGCGTCCTGGCCGGACTCGAGTGCGCAGAAGCAAAGAGCAGGTGCGAGCCAAGGATGTCTCCGCCTCCTCCAGGTGATGTCGGCAGTCGGGTTCTACATCATCGTTGCGGGCGGTACTATCTGCTGCTCTTTGCCTACTCCCTTGCCCTTCCCAACAGGACGGCCTCCCCTTCTACCGCAATGGCAAGAGGGCTGACAAAGTTTGCTTGCTCTGTATGCTCCGTGTCCCCTGATCTATTTTTGTAGCAATCAACTTTTCCTTCTGTTCGTATGGTCATCCGATTTGTTTTTTTGTTTATTTGGATGCAGGCAGGTGGCGGCCTGGATCTAGCAGTGAAATGCGTTCGAGATCCGTGAAGCCGTAGATTGGCATATGTGGGTGTGCAAGATCCGGCGCTAGTCTTCTAGGGTGAGGATCTCAGATTAATCTTTTTTTGATATGGATTTTCGTTGTGATTAATGAAATAAAGTTGCCCTATATTAGAAAAACAATAAGCAAACCCCTTGTTTGTCCGTGTTATATTCAGTTGCATCTGATATAATCTCACTGAAGTTCTGAATGGTGTTCAGAAAATAAGGGTACTGTACATAGGGTAGGAAATTAGATGCGGGAAAATAAATGGTGCATGGTGCATCTGACATAGGTATCCTCACCCTGGAAGCCGTAGACTGGCATAATTGATTGTGCATTGAGCCTCACTCAGCAAGCAAGAAACTCTGATGGGACCAAAGGTCGTGATTCACCCATCACACAGGTATGCACTATGTGCAAGATCCGGCGCTAGTCTTACCTGTGTGATGGGTGAATCACGACCTTTGGTCCCATCAGAGTTTCTTGCTTGCTGAGTGAGGCTCAATGCACAATCAATTTTATGTTTACTAGTACTTCATGTACTAACTGTTTAATTTACCCAGTAATTCGAATTCATTTTTTTGGTGTTGTCATCATATACCATGTATCTTATAACCAGGGCCGTCCCAGGAAGATCCGAGGCCCTCTACGAAACTAAAAAATAAGTCCTAGTTTAGAAAAAAAAAAGATCAAATCAATAGCTCCTTTCTGAGATTGGATTAAATCATCTTTTTTTTACGCTTTTGCCAACCTGATTCAAATATTCTAGAATGATTTGTAGAAGACATGACACTATTCCACTAGGCGATTACGGGTCTTGGTGAAAAGAACAAAATTTAGAGTTCGATTCGCCACTAGCTATAGTTTGCTGTGAATGTGAATTAAAAATAAGAAACATGAATTATTAGTTTTACCTTCAGCCTTCTGCGCCTCGCCGTTAACTCATGAAACATGGCCGACCAGAAATTCATTTTTTTATTAGGCTTGCTAGTGGGCGATTCTGTTATTGTTATGGGCCAACAAAACAAAACCTATTTAGCTATATGGATTATGGTACTGTAGAAATTAGAAAATTGGAGGCCTATCAGACTGACTTGGAGGCCCTGTGCCGTCGCCGTGGCCGCACGCCCCCAGGGACGGCCCTGCTTATAACTTTTAACATTTTCTATGGAAGTAACTGAGCATTTGATGAACTTGTTGGACAGAAATTGTTTAAAGCAAGACTCTTGCCGGATGATAAAAATGGAGGCTTGCTGAAACTAGGCATTAATTAGAAGACCCAAAGTGCGTGCTGGAGCTGTTAATGATGGTTACCATCACATCAAACATTCTGAGATGAATACATCGAGTCTATGTATACAAGTGAAACAAGTGACCTGTGGACTTACAGATCTGTACACTATTTTTATGAGCTTCCTATCATGATCTTGTGTTCATAGGCTATTTGATAGCAAGTAGACATATTGTCTATTTGAACTTATTTCATACTGATTTTATGGCAAATGTTAGCTGCTGTACTACATATAATTCCAAACAATTTGTTGTCTCTTGCAAATTACTTCCACCAGAATTCTACATTAATTTCAGTTCAAAGTAATGTGTTTGCAACTAGCTCATTGGTTAGTTTTTCCATTAGCCATGCTTATGGTACATCAGTGACTTACGTTCTTTTGTGTCTTAATTTTAGGAAAATCAAGAAAGCTGCTCCAAAGAATACAAGAAACAAGAATGGAGATGAAAGATTGATGCATGTGTATGGCTATAGGAAATATACCTTTAATTGAACATGACGACATATGTTGCTATCTGCAAAATAGTGTATTTTGGTCATTAGTGAAATTTAAGCTGATATCGATAATATTGTACTATGAATTGTTGATTAAATATATTATTATGTTGGCATATACGTTTTGATGGGCTGCTTATATCTGTTTTGTTTGGGCCGCATTGATTGGCTGCTGGGCTGAAAAAAAATTTACTTGGGCTGACGAATCGAAGTGGGCCGAAATAACATTTGAGAAGGCTAAATGGGCTGATAAATTACAAAATACGTGGGCCCTGATGTAAAACAAAGAGGCCAAATTCATTTTTCGGGCCTATTATTACTCGGGCCAGCCACTTGGGCCTTAACAGGCTGAATTTGATGTTATGACGTTTATTGACCTGCCAACTCAGCGCCACATCATCTGCCATATGGCATGGCGTAAGCACTTGTGACGATAAATCATTGTCATATGCTTGTGACATTAAATATATAAACGTCATATAATCAATTTGTGACGTGGGTTTTTTGACATTCAAATTTTCGTCAACTAAATGTCAAAAACCTTAAGTTGTGACATTAATTCCATATATTATGACTTAAATAGAATGTCAAAAAACCACAGACTTCTTGTAGTGAAGGTCCGGCTGGTCACCGCACCACCTCTACCGCACTCCTTGCACACCTGCACACATGCACATGTAGTTAGTTGGTTAGTTTAGGGTTGCTAGGGCCGTTCTCAACACTCGCCGCCGCCGCACTGGCTCCGGCGAGCCACCACCACCACCTCGGGCACCTGCCGCCGTTGGCAACCCCGCCACCGGTTGCGGCACCTCCTTCCGAGCACCATCCACCACCCTACCCTCTCCACCGAGGCCCGACGCTGCCAGCGTAACTCACTCTGGTGAGCTGAGCCTCTCCTCCCCTTGTTCTGGCGCCGCGACGGTGACCCCATCCGGCTACCATTCCCCTTTCCCCCTCCTCTCTCTGACACATGGGCCCAACGAGTAACGCCGTTCCGTCCCCGCGTCTCCCTCTGTCTCCCTCTCCGTTCCCCTCCTCTCTACAAAGTGGGCTGCGGCCCTGACGCCACCCCGGCCCCACCTGTCATATACACGCACTGTACCTGCACTGGGTACACGTTAGAAAATTGCTAGGTACACCCACACTACCAGAAGTGTGGTTTTTTGACGTTCTATTTACGTCAAAATACATGAAATTAATGTCATAACTTAAGATTTGTGACATACCGTTTACAAAAATCTAAATGTCAAAAAACCAGCGTCACAAATGTGTTATGTGACGTTTGTATATTTCATGTCTATGACATTGGTTTATTGTCACAAGTTCTTGCATCATGCCATGTTGGCAGATGACATGGCACTGAGTTGGCAGCTGAATAAATGTCACAAAATTGAAATACAGCCTAGGTAAAGCCCATGTGGTTGGCAGGCTTAAATTGGACGAGGCCCATTTTAGGTCTTTTGGGCCGAGCTTATATTTAGGCTTTTTGGGCCAGATCCATTTAAATTGCATCCAATTTATTATTAGTTTTGGCCCATTATACCACTGCATATTTGTTGGCAAAGCCTATTTATACAGGCCACAGCCCACATAATATTCCAATTCCCCCAGCCCATAAATATCTTGTCCGAACCAGCCCATTCACAATTAACAACATAGGAAGGCCCATATAAGAACTGTGACTGGGCCCATCCATCAACACATAATAGTACATACATGTTTATTTCATTACAGAATTACCATTCATGAAACTAGTAGTCCTAAACAGTACATAATTACATTGCTCTGCGTAAAGAATGAACATGAAAATACGCAACAGAATACTGTATCATCACGAATGCCTGCACAAGTAGAAAAGAACATCAGTAGTGGCATTCTGTATTTCAATAGCCTCTCGATAGTGCTTTAGCACAGCGAACTGCAAAATGAGTTGGAACATAATGTTTTCTGCAAAATATAATCACCATGAATAAATAACATTAACCTCTAAAGTAGACTACTGACCCATGTGAACATCACCTTTCTTTATGCAGTTTCAAAAAACGTGCAGATTATATTACAAAAGAAATACAGTGGTTCTACTGGAGAAGCAAACTACTCACTCTAGTATCCATGACACCTAAATCTCATGTTCATGATTTCTTTATGCAGTTTTAAAAAACGTGCAGATTATACAAAACGAGTAGACTGCTAGTTATACCAATTGCAGGTAGTCGAAGTTGCAGTTGCTGCTCGCAAGCAGCAGCCTAAGTCTGCTCAGAATTATGTGCAATTATATTTAATAATAAGCATAATATTTTCTATAAAACACCGCAAGCAGGAATACTGACGACATTTGTACAAACCAATTTCAACCTGACTCATTCCAAGTAGGACTAACTGAAACAAACTAGACATTAGACTCTCTGAAATATCAATCTGAAACAAGAGTAGCGTAATTTCTACATCTCTCGACTAACTAAAATCAGCAGGAAATGTGTAAATGAAGAATATCATGCTATAAGGCACAACAGCAGTCAAGCGACATCTAGTAGGCTATCTGAAACATCATAAGTATTTTTGTGATTTTCAATTAGCATGTTAAACTTGTTACCAAAAAAAATTAGCCTGTTAAGCTGAATGCACTGGTCTCTCCCTGCGCACGTACTTAGACATACCCTTGTACTGGTCTCGGTGGATCTTTGTCCCATCTGCGTGGATCTCTGGTCGGACCTACAGAGAAGAGAGAGATGAGAGTGAATCATGATCATGAAGCGAGGAGAGCGTGGACAAGGTGGAGAGTACTGAGTACCTAGCTTGCCTGTCGCTCGCTGGATCCGCCCACGGCTGGCCGGATCACCATGTCCGCGTAGCTTGCCGCCAGCGGCCCGAACCTTGCGACGTCCAGAGCAGGCCCTGCCCCGTGGACACGCTGATGACGGCTGCACTGTGGTCAGGCGACGCGGCTCGCCGAATTAGACGCGGTCTTGCAACGCCGCGCATCCCACGAGGAGGTCGTGGATTCGACGAGAAGGTTGCAGGGCCGGGGAGCAGACGCCCTCGCGCCTCCAGCGTGGAAGCTCTTGTAGATCTGAGGAGGGGGCCGTCGCCCGATCAGAGCGCCGCCATCGGAGAGGGCCTGCACCTGTCGCGCCGCCATCACTGCGGCCTCCACCGCACCTGAAACGCCGAGCCACGTCGCCGGCCACGGCTGGCCGTAGATCCTGCCAGTTCGCACCGGCGCGCACGCGGCCAGGACACGACGCACGGCCAAGGTGGCTGCCAAGTTAGGGCACGCACGGTGCGGGAGGGGCCGCTAGCACGACGGGCAGAGGAAGGGCCGGCAGACTACTGGAGAAGAGGAAGCGGCGACTTATCTGAGGTTCAGCGGCGGGGTGGGGGGTGATTTGGTTAGGGTTTTCCTGGAAGGATAGCGGCTGACGGGGTCCATATTTATACGCAGTGTAATGTATTATCGACCATGTGATCGAGATTGAACGGTTTGGATACTGTGGGCTTAGCAGGCCATTCCTGTTTGGCTGTTGGGCTGCATAGTAATGGGTTGAATTGAAATAAATACCTACAGATACATATACATACATTTACTTATTTTAAATTTAAACAACCCTTTTACAACATGTCTAATTCAAATTTTATGTAATTAGAATGAATCAACATACACAATTGTAATAAATGAAAAGTGTTGCAAAAATACAATTACATAATACCGAGTGTACACAGAGTGCTATAAATCTATTTTCCCGACTTAGAAAAATCCCCATAAAATTTGTAAATAAAATAGATGCAATAGGGAATTTAATCATATAGTTTTCACCCATATTTAATATACTAAAATTTGACTATAAAAATCCACTTATATTTCCATCTATAAATAAACTTCTAAAAATCATAACTTTCACATACTAGCTCTGTTTCTCGTCAAACCACTTCCAAAATTCTTCTAAAATCAAACTCTATTTGTTTTACCTAGTGCCACCATATTGTTCTATGTTTGCTCTTGTCTTTTATTTTGCGTCTTAGCAATAGTCTACGCCAACAGAAGACGGTGACTACCAGGAGAACGAAGACCTGATTTTGTCACGGACCTTGAAAGAGACAACAACGAAGGCAAGTCCTAACCCCCCCACCTTTCCACCACCATACTTTACCCCCATACCATGACCCCTAATTAATATTTACACTAATAAGTAAATTGACTTGAATATGAGAATTATGAGCTTTCGTTGTGAATTGGTGATGAATTATGAGATTGATCTTGATAATGAGATTGTTTATGATGACGAGGTTGTTGTCGATTATAATCACACTATGAGTAGTGTTTATAAGTATTATGCTATAGCTGGATAAGCTCATGATAATTATACTGAAGTAAATTGGATAACTTGAATACATCTAGACAGGGGACGAGTGAGAGGTAATTCATGTGGGATGGATTGCCTTGGCAGGTTCGCCTCGTGTGGGTTCCTGTTGGAAGATACTCGTCTCGGTCGCATAAGGACCGGTTCGTAGGCCATCTTACCTAGTGAGATATTTCATATAGCCACACGTCTACATGGGTAGACTTGATCTCACACCCCATTAGATTGAAGTATAATTGCTACTAGGTGCTGGTGTAGGCAGCAGACTATCAGGAGACGACACGGTTGCTAAGTGATCTTCCATGGTCTAGTCGGCATGGTTGCTGAGTGATCTTCCATGTTAAGCCCCTTGACTTGGCCGCGTTCGAGCCCATACCCTCTTTGACCGAATGATGTGGTAACATTCAGATCCTGTGATTTGATTAGGTGTTGTGTGATCATCCAAAGTGTAAATTGTGTTTCGACCCCTGAGAAGCCGTAGTAGAGTTATATAGATATTTAAGGTCACGTACTTTCGGGTACGGGGCCTCGTTAGGCCTATTTCGTCCACTAATCATGGAAGGGATTGTGCCTATCGTGTGGGAAAAAGTGTACACCCTCTACAGAGCGTATTAAATCAATTCAAATAGCCACGCCCTTGGAATGGGCAGATGCTAGGATGAGGTCACCTATGATTAGATTTACTTTTATGTGTAATGAAACTGTGCTTATTTGATTAATGAAACCTTAATACTAACCGGGAACTAGTGAGAATGGTAATACTCTACTAGGGCCCAAACTTTAACTATAACTACTCTTTTCCACTCTCCACCATCCACCCTATGGATTAGGGCTTGCTGAGTACGTAAGTACTCACCCATTGTTGACTCACAGATCTCGACGTTGAGGAGGACCACGACTACGATGATGAAGCGAGCCACGATGATTAGGAATCACGCAAGGATTAGGAGTCATGCGAGGTTTACGCCACGAAGCAAGGATTCTTAGAAGCTAGGGTTTCGACCGCTCTCAAGCATGCCTATGGATTAGTGTATCGCTGCTGCAATATATCTACGTATTAGAGACCATGCCGTTTCACGACAGTAGTCTTCTGCTAGATTTGTAACCCCTATGGCTATGCCATTTGAACCACTATTGTAAGACCTTCTAATTAATATCAATAAAGCTTGGTATTTTTCCTTTAAAACTGTGTACCATTTCTGTGTAAGTTAAGCGTATTTGTTCATGATCCTGGCGCAAATACGTGTATTCTAGGACTCTCAAAATGAGGGGCCGACAGAGTGGTATCAGAGCTGAGCTTGACCATAGGACGAAGCCCTAGGATTGGACACGTTTAATCACAATAATACTGAGTAAATTTTAAACCTTAAACTTGATAAAACTAGAAAGAACAAACTTTTCCTATTGTTGTCTCTCATTTGTCTTACAAAAATGTTCTGACTTATGTTATGAAATTTTTGCAGCAAATGGATGACAAGTGGGTTCGTTCGGATTGCTTGACTGTTGGAGGTTTCCCGTCGCTCCTTTGGGAGACGCTTCACCACCTTGTAGTTACGGAACATCCCCTATACTACTGTCGTGAGTATCAGGAGGACGGTATGTCCAAGTGCGAAATACACTTGCATTATTGAGCATCCATTAAGCCCCAATTACAAGATTCGATGCATCCCAGCAATTGGAAGAGAACCAAGTGACACATGCCAGATTGCAGCACGCCGGGCTCTCATGGATATCTGTCAGGATCATGAAGCAAGGATCAAGAACACTTATGCAAGATTCTTTCCTGTGATGGATCAGACCTCTCCTATATGGCACAAGAAGATCAAGGCAATGGAGAAGAGTGGACCACAGGTACCCGAGTACACCATGATGTCCACCGCCAAGTACCTGCATGCCCTCGATGTTCTCTATGAAGATCAAGAACCAGAGTTAAGGAGACGGACTACTAAGGTTAAGGAGGCAGAAGCTGAAATATGAGCTCTGAAAAATGGAACTATTCATGCTAAACTCACAACTATCAACCATGAGCGAAGAAAAGAAGCACTACAAGTAGGAACTACAGAAGGCTCTTTAATTCTGATGTAATATATTTGTATCAACTGTTGTAATACTGCAATATCTTCTGTAATGATCCTGATCGGATGTGAAACGTGGATGATTCGGGGTTCCCCTAGGACACCCGACAGACTATCGGAATTATCGAGTTCCCGTGCACAGCAGTCGGAGGTCGTTAAGACAATGACAGGTGTACGTGGGCCAGCATAATTTGGGCGGTTCTGCCACAGCTAGTACCGGAGCATTATTACAGAGATTATTGCTAGTGTTACCTTTTGAAAAACTTCAAAATGATATAACAAGGTAGTTTTAAAATTTAATGAAAGCAATGCTTTCTGACTTACCTTGTGCTTAGGAGTTGTGTCAAAGTGGGGATAGCATGTTATATATATCGGCCTATGAGCTTGTGTGTGAGAGGTTACGTAAATGATAGCACTTATGTAAACTAACTCAATAAAGTTATGTGTGGGAAGGGTTTACACTTTGCGTTATTTACATATCAAACTTATTATTCTGTAATGACGCACCTACGCTAAGGTAAGAAGGTAAGTAACATCGGCTGCATGATGTGGAGATGTAGCCCTCCCTCCGGAGATGTGATTCTGGACATCGGCTGCATGATGTGGAGATGTAGCCCTCTTACCGGTGATGTGAATCCGGACACTTCCCTCAAGAAGTGGCCTACTTGAGGACATTCTGTATGGCAACATACAAAGTGTAAACATCTACCATGGGATGGTGGTCATGGTCGCACAATCAGGGTGTGTTTACCCATGCATGTCCCCTAAAGCGAAGGCACGGGAAGTGAATACGTGCTAGCCACGTATGCAGCGTTGTCCATGCCCCCGACATCATCGCCCCGGGCGCGGGGGCCGTCGCCCTCGTCCGCTGCCCCGACATCATCGCCCCAAGCGGGGGGAAATCACGCGCTTCTTCGTCTTGCACGCTTGCCACACGAAAACTAGCGGAATATTGGGCGGACGAAGCGTAGCGCCGCCACCCTCCATCGCCGGCAACGCCCTGAATCCAGCGTGGTGGCACCCCGATCCGGCAGAGCCGATGCAGTTCCAGCGGGGACAGGGGAAATCGGATCTTTAGGCAGGGGTCTTTGCGGTCTCACTGTTGGCAGCGACATCAATGTGACTTGGCATTGTCACCGTCGACCTCGTCGTCAGAGTCGCAGACATGAGGCACAGCATGTACGATGGCATCGTCCTTGGTGCTGCGGCCGCCTCCATCCTCGTGCCACCTCAGCCGACGGCAACGTGCAGCCGACCTCCAAACAACAACAGCAGGTTCACCCTTCCCATGTTACGTTGTGGCTTGACTGTCGGGAGTAGTGTCGTTCCCTGGTGCCTTTTCCTCCATTTACAGCAAGCAAGACTTCACCGGCATCGACCTCCATTGGTGGCTTTGCACTACTGCACCATTGTCTCCTCTTCCATGGATGCGTCCTCAACGTGTGTTCAATTTCTTTCATGTGTTTGTATGAATTAACATGACAGAATAAAGAAGTAGCATGGCTGAATATTCAGTCACCAGCGTTTGTATGAATTAGCATGACTGAATATTCAGGTGTGTTTCTTTCATGTGTGTGCAATGTAGTAGAGGTGCATCCTTTTGTTTCCATCAAATTAGTCTAAGCTGGCCTCTTGAATGATTTTTTCCAAATATACCTGATTTTTTCCTGTCATTGTTTGGTTCTGAATGGGCTAAAAATTCAAACAGCACCAGGTTGCCTGACTGCTTATTTGCAAATTCATTAAGCACAAAAATTTGATTTGCGGAATGAAAAATGACTATAGGGAATTTAGTTCACCGATGCACACTACAAGCTGATATAATCAGGCTACCTGCCATTCATACATATATTGAATTGGCTTGCCATTTTCAGAGTAGGAGCATTCTGAACTGGCTTGCCATGCTGACAATGCTATGGCTTTCACTAGCCATTTACACCTTGCTGGTAGAGAGGCCAAAAGCGAAAGAAAGGTCAATCCAACTTTTGAATGTTAATTTTATTTATGTTTGATCTCATTTGTACCAAAGAAATAAGAAAATGACATATTGAGATCTCAACATAATTATCAAGCTCTGTTATTTCTACCTATGAGCATACTGCTGTTGTGATCATATCTGAGTATGCTACTGCTGTCAGCATGCTGTTTTTTTTGTTCATCTCCGAGATCATGTCATGTTCAATTTTTGTCATCCTCCATAGGATGTTGCTTCTGTGATCATGTCTCAGAGAACATGATATTTTTGTTATCTACCTGGCTCCTTGTGAATTTCTACCTATTATAGAGTCTTGTGGTTACGTCGTTGGTTGCTACACTTATGTTTTCTGATTCATTGTTTGTACTTTGTAGGATGGAACCTAGGAGGCTAAATTTTGTTGATATTTGTTGAACAGAACACTCTATTTGATCATGATCTGTACATATGATTTGCATTGTTTTCTTTTGAGGACAATAGCATGGCCATTATATTGTGGGTGCCAGCGCGGTCAGCACTGCCATCGCTGCACAGGAACCGGAACATTGGTGCTGCTCAGGAGAATCTTCAGGACGCTCTTCATCGTCGAGAAGTCTGTCTCTGCGGCCATCTTGAATCTTGATGAGGGCGATCTGATGCCAGCGTGCTTGCAACCTGGATAGTGCCCCTCAGGCAATTGCCTCCATGTATGGTGTGACCTCTGCAACTAGACATTTCATTCTAGAATCCCCAATGGTAGTCGCATTTATTTATTTTTCTTGCAGATTTGTTCTTCTCCTTATTCTCCAGTTAAGGGCAAAGTTGGTTTCTAGCTTAGAGCTTTTCATTTCTCCTATGCAGATCATGGCGCAGACATGGTGTTAGGGAGGAAGCAGTTGGAGCGATTTTACCTTCACTGCTGATTGTAGAATTCCTACAGTGTTTTTTTATTGCTTCAAATTTTAAGATACACATCTCTAGACTTCAGTCGACTGAAATCTTGGAGGCATTTCAGGCGTCAAGTTCGGGGAGAGGGTTTCCATGGCCGTTTTCCATTGCCGGCAACCTTAGAGGAAAGTCGCTAGGTAGCAGGCTGGCCAGGCGGAGGAGGCGGGCGCGGGGCGAAGCGGCGAGATGGCGGCGCCGCCACCAGCTACGGCCTGCGAGCGGAGGAAGATGGCGGTTGGGTCAGATAAGGGCGGGGGAGTCATGGATGGAGGTTGATCGGCGGTAGGCGGGGGCAAGCACAGGCAGTCGATCTGCTAAAATGAAGCGACCCCCTTGGCTGTTTCTGCAGACGGGAGGAAGAAGAAAGGTTGATGGCCTGATAGAAAACGTCGCCTGAGTTTTGGATGTAGTAACCTATTTCTGATGTGCTATGATGACAACAAAATGAGCTTTGATTTCAAGATGCCTATCGCATTAACAGAATAAACATCAATATGTGTTCTGAACTCTCCATGGATAATCAACCAGGCCTCATTTTAAGTTATGAACTCTCCCTTAAGAAAGTGGTATTAGCTGATACTTATCTGCAAAAAAATATTGATTGGTTCCCCTTCACTGGATGCCTGATTTGATGGAACAACATCCGGCTCAAGCAATCAAACCCATATAATATATACTGTTTTCAATTGCCGATTCAGTTTTATCCCGTTGGGACCCGTAGCTCGGTTAGCCCATGATGATGTAGCTGACAAACACTTGGCAATCATACGTTGTCAGCCGTCTTCTCTTCAGCACTGATACGGTAAAAATACAACACACATTAATACTCAAATTATTGAGGTATTGTTTTTTTCCGTTACAACGCACAAGCATTTTCTTCTAATTATATAAAATAGGCCAAGTTATACTAATCTTGACTCTCGGTATCCTTTTCTTCCAGAAAATGTGTGCTTTAACACAAAGCCCATAATACCATAAAAGATACAGTGCGAAAGAAATGTCTGCTGCGATTGGTATATATGAGAATATGGAATACAACTTATCACAGTGCAGATATGTAAGTCGCTTGCTCCTCCTTTTATTACTTGTTTCCTATATATTATTCTAATGGCTACCATGTTTGCAATTTCTTTTGCCATGGCTACACATTCAAAAATATATGCTTTATGCTTTCGACCAGCAGAATAAGACGCTTATCATGATGGACTCTAGACCTATTGAAAAGTGGTGTAAAGACACACCAGTGCTGATGTATGCCAGGCCAACTCTTAGATTTAACTTGCAGTACATGGCCACAATGAATGTACATAGTCCTGGATGGAACGAAGATATGAAATTCATCCGTGAAAAAAATATTGCAGATGACATAGATGGATACAATAGAGTTTGTGAGCCTGTGACGCCGCGCTCTCCGTGACTGTGTTAATTTCACAAACTTTGTTTTTTGGATTAAATGTCACTTTAACGTTGGTATTTAATTTCACGGTATTGTTATCTTATCATGTGATCCGTGTGTTTTTAGTACAAAAGTTTAGTTGTTCCGTAGCAACGCACGTGCACGAACCTAGTGGAATTACTAATGCACAGTTTAATCCTTTTTATTATCTGATCTGATGATAGCATCATCATCCTGCCCTCTTGTTGTGTTGTGGTTGAAAGTCGAAACCTAACAAAATTTCCCACCGTTGATTGGGGAGAGTAAAATGTTTGCTTCAAAAAAAATTCTTTTTTGTTCTTTTTTTTTTGGGAAGTAAAATGTTTGGCATGCATGCATTGCACAAGCACCAACATCTGAACCAACCAAGTGTAGTAGGTGGTTAACATTCTCTTTTGGATGGCCCACGCTTGACGGGGAAAGATGTTTTAACTGGAAGCCTGCAATGCAAAGTGAGTAGCATGCATCAGCACCAGTTCTACTCCCAAGATAGCATCAAGGGCAAGTCTGTTTGGTGCAACCTTCCCTTTTGCTTAGGCTATCTTACAAGCATAGCCCAACAACTTCACCTTGTGGAGGAATGCATATTGTGTAGTATACATATGTGGAAATAAAAAGAATATATACATGTGGATTTTAATCATTTATTTCATTTGCGAGGAAAGATACGCGTGCTGATTTGGCACATCCACATTTCCTTTGAGAGAAACAGAAACCATATGGTATCAACAGCCTATATATATACGTGGACAAAATAATCTTGCCCAGTAAGCAGAGGATCACTGCTCATAACCATGGGGATCACAGGAGCCCTAGCTCATCAATTGTTTATGATGAGCAAGCAGATCATATCTTCCCTCTACCTGTTCCCCTTGTCCTTTGCCAACCATTTCTGTCATTTTTCTCTCATGTGCTCTTGGTAGCAAGCATGCATTATTCTCCAACAAAAGAA
Organism: Miscanthus lutarioriparius; assembly: GCA_904845875.1. NCBI lineage: Eukaryota > Viridiplantae > Streptophyta > Magnoliopsida > Poales > Poaceae > Miscanthus > Miscanthus lutarioriparius. The sequence goes on along the minus strand of CAJGYO010000483.1, from coordinate 69,207 downwards.
ACAGACTGTTTTCCTAACCCTGGGGATTTATTTATAAGGTGTAGTAGAGTGGAGTAGACTGATGACATTAATTATTGGGGGTCTCGTAGAAATGGACTGCGTTCCTAATCCTGACACCACGCATTGACCACAGCTCCTTCCAATGCTTAGAATACAAGACAGACGTCTCTTACCATGCAAACATTTCTTTATATGCACCCACAAGCCAGCCTGTCCTCTATCTCATCATGCTTGGAGTGTGATGTTCTGAAGCAAGCAAATCAACCAACTCTGAAGATTCTAGCCATCTTGCTGGTGATGCACCTGGACAGAGGAGTCAGTGTCATTTTGAAATTTGTTAGTGAAAGATTAGCACATAAATAAATGATCTGAGAGGGAGATAAAGAGAGAGAGCATGAGACAGATCTTGCCCATGAAGACAGCACTAGAGCCAATTTTAAGGTAGAACAATGGAACATCCATCAACACATGGGCCATTCAACTAACAGTAGTTACATGTTTGGAGAAAAAAAGTTGAAGTGGTTGGTTGTTCACAACCAGAGCCCTGACAAACTGAACCCGGAAAGAAGGATCATGTGGCTTGGATCCTGATTTTTCACTCCACGATTTTTCAAGTATAGTTATTGAACCCGGAAAGAAGGATCATGTGGGGCCCGGATCCTTGCTGCCGTCGTTTGGCTTTTGTGGCAGATACTTTGCCGCTACCATTCTCGGCGGATGCTTTGCCGCCATTGTCGTGTTGGCTTCTCACTTGGCAGATGGTTTGCCGCCGAGATTGCTTTGGACTCCCCTCTGGCGGATGCTTTGCCGCTGTTGCTGCTGGATGCTTGTTTCGGCTTATCTGGGTGGATGCTTTGCCACCGTGGCTATGTATTCTCTGTAGGCAACCATTGGGTTCTTTGTTTTCACAGTTTCAGTCAGTTAGGGTTTTGGGTTGAGGGTTCCTCTTCCCTCACTTTATTTCTTGCTGTTCTGGTTTGTTCTAAGTCGCTTGCCACTATCTTGGTGGTTGTAATCTGCACTATAGGATTATCTCGTAGTTGCGTCATGTAATTCTTTATCCTCTTAATAAAATACATGCCAAGGCATGTTCATGAAAAAAGGATGTGTTTTTATTCTACCATCTAATCTAAAAAATAAAAAAGATTTGAACAGTGTTGTTATCAAACAAATTTTCTCTAAATGATCATGATCTTATCATGGCAAAAAAAAAACATATATGAAGCACGTATTTATATATATTGATTTTTCACGGGATACATAATGTAGCTCCCGAACATACATTGTTTAGTTACACTTGAAGATTGAACTAGGAGTAAATCAACACAAATAATGAATACAACAAACATATTTTTCTCTTCCAACCAAATGAAAAAGAAAAGAACGTACAGAAACCACACAAATTACATCTTGACTGACCATTTTATTCGAAGAACCACTCTACTTAATTAAAATCTGTACCGCAAATAATTAAATCAACCAATCAACTGAGATTAGTTATTTTTGCTCGATTGTCTTGCATGCAAACCGCAGTCATGGCTCATGCCCTTGTTTCGATCCTTAGCACTTGGGCATGTTAGGAGGACGTGGCATCATTTGAGCGTCTGGGGTCTTGCCATTTTTCACAATGAATACAGTGTTCATGCCCCACACCGTGTGATGATCGAAGTGGCAATGCATAAACCACACACCTAATAAACAAGGAAAGAAATAAACAGCACAACGTAAGGAAAAAAAATCACATATATACTGTAGTTCGATGATTGTTGCCCAAATTTATATATAGCAATTCTCAATATATACTCACCAGGATTTGCCGCGCGGAAGCGCATTGCAGCCCAGCCGCCCGTGGGCACGGAGACGGTGTTCTGGTACGGCGGGTCAACCAGGTTGTACATAGCCGGGTCTTTGTCCTTGTCGAAGTTACCGAACCCTCGGCCCACCACGTAGAAGCTAAACCCGTGCAGGTGCATGGGGTGGCTCTCGGCGCTGAGGATGGCCGTGTCCTGGAACACCACCTCCACCACGGTGCCGTACTCCACCACCTTCACCTTGGTGCCGCGCTTCGTGAGCCAGAGCTCCGGTGGCGGGTTGGGGGCGGTGAAGTTGAAGAAGAAGGGCGGCTTGTTGGGGAAGTCCGGCTTGTACACGCCGCTGATGGAGTCGTGGTAGGCGTCGAGGATGTCGATAGTCGGGTTCATGAAGCTGACGTTGTTCAGGCTCGCCGCGAGGCGGTTGGTGCACGTCTCGTTGGCCCCGCAGGGGAGCGTGTTGACAGAGATCGTCATGAGCATGTGCTCGTCGACCTCCATTGGCACGTCGATCGGGTGCTCCTTAGTGACCAGGGACCGGAGCTGCGCCGTGTACGCCGTCGCCGCGGCGATGTCGTCGATGGCCGGCAGGTCGGGGGAGTCCGGTGGCCCCGCGGAGGGCGGCGCGTCCGTGTACTCCAGAATGGCTGTGCTGTTTTTATCGTCGACCGGGAGCCACGTGATGGTGAAGAACGGTCTCGCAGCCATGTAGTAGCGGCTGTTGGCTGAGCTGTTCGTGGGGCGGTTGGCCTCGAGGAGCATGTTCATGGTCTGTCCGGGGGAGATGATGATGTAGTCGACGGTGAACGGCTTGAGGTAGCGGCCGTCGGTGCCGACCACCGTGAGGCGGTGCCCGGCGATGGCGAAGAACATCTCGTTGATGAGCCCCGCGTTGATGACCCGGAGTAGGTACGTCTTGCCGTGCTCCACCAACATCTTGAAGGTGTCGTTCTTGGAGCACGGGGCGAAGTCGCCGGGCTGGCCGTTGATGGTGTTGGCGTCCGAAATCTGGACGCCGCCGCCGGTCCGCTGGGACTCCAGGAGAACTTGCTCCACGTCTGCATTCCACCAGTCGCCGAGGATGATGGGCATCTCCTTGTGCGGCTTTGTGTAGGGGTAGACGGAGCCGCGCTTGGGGTGGATGACGATGGCACCGTGCACGGTAGCGCGGTCGAAGTCGCTGTGTGCGTGCCACCACAGCGTGCCCTCCTCCTCGGTGAAGATGATCTTGTAGGTGAAGTTGGCGCCGGGCTGGATGGGGCACTGCGTGATGTATTCCGGCCCGTCGGACCACGGGTTCCGCGGCTGGTCCACGCCGTGCCAGTGGAGGGTGATGTTCTTGTTGCCCTGGTTGTACACGTTGACGATGACCACGTCGTCCTTGCGCGCGTAGATGGTCGGCCCGGGGAACTGCCCGTTCACGGCCAGGATGGTCTTCTCGTGGCAGAGCCGGGTGACCTTGGTCTCCTTTATCTGCAAAATTAAATACATCCATTCACACCTCTTAATTAATAATCAAGCATGCATGGTGTAGCAGTGGGCGTCAATGAGTTTGGGTAAGTAGCAAAGAGGACACGAGCTAGCTTAATTTAATTTCGATCAGATGCCGCATGCCGATCGAAATGGAAAAGATTAGCAATTAGCAACTAATAAGATGTAGTGTTACATCGTTGCTAGCTTTTTTTTTTCTCAAGTGCTGACGACGACGATCAGCAGTTCACATCAGGGAAATGGGAAAACGACTCTGGCTTCCGGCCGTAGTTTCTATGCTTAGCAAGATATACTATATAGCTAGTGTTTCTAGACAATCAAGTAAGCTATGCCTGTCGGAATACAGCTAGCTAGCTAGGTCTACTTAATTAATTCATGATGCTCAGGCAGAGTACGTATCTAACAATTCATACTAGCTAGATACCTGACATCTTCAATTGTACGTTCGAAGCAAGCATGCGAATATATATGCAATAAATAACATCAACCTAGCTAGATATTTCAAAACTAGAAACATGCATGTACTGATGTACAGCTGTTGTTGATTTGTAAGTGCCCGCGCGCAAATACTACGACTCAAGCAACTGTCTGCACCTCTGAAATTAAACTGGTACGTACTGATATATATAAGTTGAAATGAGATTTATCGGTCAACTTACAACCAAGTCGTAGTGAGTATTCCTGGAGGCCTGAGCCGGGCTAGCTGCAACTCCAAAGGCTAACACCATGCCTAGCAGTAACCAGAGCCGGCCTGCCGGCATCTTATCTGCACCGCCCATCGTCGGACATTATATTGCCGAAGGGGCATGCATGCATGCAGCAGAGCTATAGCTCAGCTCTCTGATCGATCTTGTGTGTATGATGAGGATGTTTGAGCAAACTGGAACGACGTGTTAGCAAAGGCTAGCTAGCTTCTGCAATGTGCGCTCGATCGATCAGCTCCGTGCGTTGCTGCGATGCTCATTTGGAGCGGATGCCGCAGGTATTTATTTTATAGGGCGAGAGAGCTGCCGATGCAACGACGTCCGGATGCATATGCATTCTCCATTCGTCATGCCGCCACCAGTCACAGTCACAGTCAGAACCTAAACTACCCCCGGTCCGGTCGATAACTTCGAATGATTGTCTTGGCTAGCTTAGCAACTCGTCCACGTTCTAGCAGCGTTTTTTCGCCGGCGACAAATGCACGGTGTGGCTCCAGAAGCCGCGTACCCTCGAGTCCTCCTCCTCCGTTAACATGAGTTGATTGGTGTGGCCTTGCTAGCTACTACATATATACTGGCTACTGCCTCGCCGCGGTGGAATCGCACAAAGCCGCATAGTCTGAAAAAAACATATTGGAACCCAATTCGCCACATGCAAGTTTTCAACGAACGACAGCATGATAATGCTGGTTTTACATACAGCGAATATACCGTGCTAGTTTTGGGTGCTGTAGTATAGCAGTAGTTACGGCTAGCTAGTTTAGATTATTTGGCACACCTAAGCATGTGGCATCGATCGCAATCAATCAATCAATAAAGATTACACGCGTAAAAGTGCGGCAAACCCATCAATCAATCAGTTAAGATTTTGTTTGATTTGATTTTTTGATAAATAAAGATTAATACACGCGTAGAAGTACGGCAAACCCCGCTACTGTTACCCTGTTCCGCGGCCTGCATCCTCCTCCTGAAGGGCGCACGTTGCAGAGGCTCGGCCTCCAGAGCATTGCTGCCTCCGTCCCCTTGCGTACCGAGGTCTCCGCCGCCGCATCGCGCCTCCTCCCTTCCCTTGCCGGCGCCACAGGCTCGCCCGAGGTGTCGGGCGCCGCCGGCATCAGTGTGTGGGCAGGCGCGCCGCCGCAGCGGCGACGGCTGCCACGACGGCGGCACGCCTCCTCTCTTCTCTCGCCATCTTCTCCGTCTACCACAGCACAGTCCCTGTCCAGTTGTATATTTCAGATTGATTCCATGTCTTTTCTGCTATTGCATCCTAGGTGTTCAATGATATGCCTCTTTGGTGTGGTACAGGCTGCTAGGTGTTATGTTCAACAAGATGCTGCTTCTGTGATTCATTCATGCCTATCTTGCGCTGTTATATGAGAGTGGATTTCTCGTTTGTATGTGTGGCCAGGGGGCCTATCCTCGCCGTCAAAGTGTACCGCCCATTAAGATGTAGGAGCAGACCACAGCATTCGAGTAAGCAGAGGCAAGGGCAGAACAGGGAATTCACCTTCCGTCGTTCAGCGAGTGCGCCAAGAACATTTCGAGCTCGGCGAGGTAGCGGAGAAGAGGTGCCTCCTCTCCGCGGTGCTCGGCGTCCAGCCTGCGCGCACTTTCTCCTCCCCTTCTGCGCCTCGCTCCGGCTGATTCCAGTTACACGAATCCACACATGGAGAAGATGTCCACTCAAGTGGAGGAGGATGCGGAGGGCCGGAGGCGCTGCTCGGCAAACAGGGTCCAGCGCCGGCGGCTCTTCTATTCCAAGTCGCTGCGGCCGCGAAAAGTGCAGAGGAGCAGATCAGCTACGTTGGTGTAGCGGCACCATTGCAGGAGGCTGCGCCGGCTTCCATGGAGGAGGGAAGAATAAAAATCGGTGGACCCTGGAACTCTACAGGGCAAGATTTGCAGAATCTGCTAAGTGTCCGTCTAAATATTGCTTTCTGTCCAAGATTAAGTGGATGCGCTTGTTTAGGGTTCTGAGAATGTCAATTCACACAGGCGCAACTATTACATCTTCCTCAGAATAGGGGGAAAAAGGATCCACAAAATTGTGAAATGTCGATTCCAGTGGGACAGCAATTGATTCAAGGTACAAACTTACTCATAACTATTGTTACCTAAATCTACCCGACTTTTGATTCCATATCAGAAAATGGTATATTGTTGTGTGAAGCTAAAGATTCATATGTCTGTAAAGTGTTCGCTTCTTTAAAATCAAAGAAGAGCAATTTGCAAGGAAATGTCTCCTTATTTTGTCACTGATAACAAGGCACAATCGGCCGAAAAAAGGAGAAATATCATCTCTACTATCATGTTTTATATTTATACATTTCATCAATCCTGCAAGTAACATCGCTGTTCTTGCCAGTCAGCAAAGGAACAGACTTAAAGTTCATAAAAACTGGACTACAACAGTAGCATGAGAAAACAAATAGGTTGTTTCTATCAACTCAGCCCCAAATATACAATTACTACCTAATGAATCAAAATCTGGACAAGGGAAAAGCTCAGTTTAAAAACAATTTTGGGTTGCTTACTCAAGTTTGAAATTCAAGTGTCCAAATTGTTGTTTCACTTACAAAGGTAACAGTCTGCATTTGTTCAGTTAAATTTTTGGTGTGATAAAAGAGCTATTGTAACTCAATGCCATTTCAAGCAGAAACACCCTCACCGCTCAATTGTGTTGTTCACACATCATCTTCAAAATTCCGGTAAAAATGCTATCATCTCTTAGGGCTACTCACATTTGAAATTGCAGTATACTAACAGTGAACCCAAAACAGACATTCTCCAAATGCAAAATATACACTTGATAAGGATAAAGACATAGTTGGTGATAATAATATAATTTTCATTTGTAATTTTTTTTGGGGCTTTGCTTCATACAGCATTTTGGTACTATATAACATGTTATTAGCTAAGGACTGGAGTTTTAATTTAGGCTAAAATAAAGCTGTTTTACACAATTTTTTTGTGCATATTCTGAAGGATGCCCCTAAATAGGAATAAGGATTGTGGAAAATGCAAACATTAAAAATAAAAGACAACACGCTGCATGAATTTCCAAATAGATAACCGAAGCTGCAAAGGCATAAAGAGTTCTAAGCACATTAGCACTATGGATTAGATGATTGTTGCCACATGTCTAAATATTACATTGTTCAAATCACATAACAACACACTAGTTTTGTAAAAGGCATCAGTAACTACCAGGATGATCCAGTACATGATAATAGATCTGGGAAATCTCAGTAGACAAATATGAGGTCCTAGATAATGTATATTGGTCTACAAATCTCATTTTCAACAGCATAGGTGGATAAATGGCTGAATCAGAATCACCGATTCCTTCATCTTCTTCTTGAGCAGATGGCTGGAGAGGAAATGCAAAAGGAAAAACACTTTTAAGAATCAAAGAACACTACTGGAATCTCGCATTTTTCTGTGGGTGATAAATTTTTCTGTGCGTTTTTTTCGGTACGCACAGAAAAATTACGATTTTTCTGTCGATTCCAAAATATCCCGACAGAAAAATACTAAAACCCACATAAAAATCGTATAATTTTTCTGTGCGTGACAATACACACACGGAAAAAATCAGCACTCACAGAAAAATGCAATTTATTCTGTCGGTTCTTTAAAAACGCACGGAAAAAATATGTACACGCACAGAAAAATCCTAACCCTAACCCGCCGGCTGCCGCGCCCCCAAACACCCTCTCACGCACTAGACCACGCCCCCTCCCTCACTCTCTCCTTTCAACAGCCCTCCTCTCGACTTCGACTCACACACGCCGCCTCCCCCCGGCAAAGCAGCCGCCCTCCCTCTCCTCCTCCCTCTCCCTCTTCATCGACGCGGCCCCTCTCCTTCACCCCCGGATCCGGCCAAATCCATGGCGGGCGCACCCCCAGGCGGCTGGATCCGGCGTCACCGGTGGCGCGAGGACGAGGCGGGGCCGCATCCGGATCCGTCGCCGCCGCGGCCGACCGAGCAGATCCGCGCCCTCCCCCTTCTTCTCCCACCGGCGCCCTCCCCTCCCCTTCTTCTTCCCGGGTGCCCCTCCCTCCCCTTCTTCACCCGGCCGGATCCGCCCTCCCTCCCGGATCCAAAGGCCGTCCCCTCTCCCAGTGGTGGCCCTCGTGCAGTGGGCCCTCCCAGTGTGTGGCTCTCTGGCGCCTCCCCCAGCAAGACCGCCCTCCCAGACACACGGCCCTCCTGGCGCGTCCCTCACGGTCGCCGCCGCCCCCCGAGCACAGCCCCTCACGGCGTGCAGGGCCCTCCCGAGCATGGTGGATCTGGAGCCCTTCTCGGCCAGACGTCCAGATCTGCAGCTCCAAGCGCAACCACATCGTAAGGCGCAGGCTCGAGTGCAGCCTCCTTCCAAAGGGCCGAGGTGAGCCTTTGCCAACGACAAGCACCCGCAACACAAGCTAGGTATGCATGTTCCTTCTCTTCCCTTTTGTGCAAATTTGAGAACGAACCCTAATTTAAGCTATTTGGTTATGTGTATTGTAATGTAGATCCGATCTAATCCCATGTGTATGTCAGAGGATGTGGATTGAATTTTGTTAATATAACTAATACTGATTTTTTTACCAGAGCAATACATGTTAAAAAATATGTACTATCCTATTTTCAGTATTTGACTAATACATTTTTTTACCAAATATCAACATTTTAAAGCATGTTTTTATCGGCCAGGAATTATAATCCAAGTTGATTTGGTTAACTGAATTGCAAAACTATGTTTTATGACAACTTTCAAAGCTAGGCCGTATTTCAGTCATGCTTCTATAATAGCCACCTAGCTTCTCTAGGATTTTTTTTTCACCTGTAAAGCTAGGCCGTTGTTCAGTAGTCATGCTTCTGCACCCAATACACAGGATTGCCAACGGCCAAATGGAAGGTAATGTACTTAGGTCCTCTACTCCTGAAAGTGTAAAAGATAATGTATTGTGCCTATAATTTTGTACACTTTATTACAATCCTATGCCTATGAAGCCTGACACAGTTTCATCTTTGTGTAGCATTGGAAGTATTAGAGCCAAACATGGAATACTTTTGTCGAAAGGAGTAGGTAAGCAACTTGCTTAAGCATGTCACTGCTGTTCTGTGGTTTTGTGTGAAATAATTTCTGTAACTTAGGAAATGATGAACTCATTGGTCAGAGGATAATCCTTGTTGTTTCTTAGTAGATGGCATTGTGTGTAAATCAAACTGGCTTGTGACTTGAGAGTTAATCTCTGTTCTTTGATTGAATGAACTTAGTCTTAGTTTGGTCATTGTCATATAGTTCTTTCCTTATTACAGTTTTGTCTAGTTCCTTTAACCTGATTATAGTGCAATATCTATCTGATTTAATTGATGTGCTCCAATGGTTCTTTCCTTTAACCTGATTATAGTGCAATATCTATCTGATTACAGTTTGGTCATTGTCATATAGTTCTTTCCTTATTACAGTTTTGTCTAGTTCCTTTAACCTGATTATAGTGCAATATCCTTATTACAAATCTGATTACACTCATTTCCAATCCGGTTGATCACATTCTGGATATAGGCTTGTTGCGTGCTCCAATGGTAAGATATCGACTCCATGTAGTTTGAAGTTTTTTAGTGTCAAATTCGTATTGAAGGCTAAGATCACTGTCAAAATTGGCAATTATCCCATCATATTGTCAATCTCATTTTAGAATTAGATGTGGTATGTAATGTGCAGTCAACATGAATTCTTTATTTCTCCAATAGCACATGATTGTCGTCCTACATGCATTTTTTTCTACTGCCTATAGTTAGCCACTTTATAGCTGTTTTGAAATTGTTGGTTGAATTTTTAGAGCTGCACATGAATCTTAATTCATTGTTTACACATGTCTTTAGGACCATTTTAGTGGTTTGCACAACACTATAGATATGCTTTAGAGTTTCAGGAGTATGCTTATTTCAAGTTCCATACTAATCTGGCTTCGAAAACTGTTTGTAGTGTACATTTCTTGTTAAGTATGCACAACTGTTAGGCTTCACTGATTGATGCAGTCCTTTAATCATCGAACAGATAAGCGAGTGGGGAAAGTAACTTGGGATATTTTGACAGTCTCGTGTCGCGCTGCTCTCCCCTTCCCTAACTATGCCTTGTGACTTTTTTTGTTTTGTACTACTCTTGAGTGGCTGTGATGAATCAAGTTTCCATTAGAAAACTTCTGCACTTTAGCACCTTATGAGCTGATACTTGGGATATTTTGTTTTGTTTGCCGCTTAACTAGGATGGCTTGTACCAAAGACAAGCAACCGAGTTCGTGGCGCCTCAATTCCCATTAGAGAGAGAATTAAATTAAGCTCCAAGTGAAATTAAGTTGCGCTTGTCATGCTTGATAATGGGTAAATCGAGCCATTTCTCGAGTTCTTTTGCTCTTGTTCTTTTGCTCCAGGTGAAACTTAGGTAATACTTTCAAATGTGAAATTTCTAGAGATGGTCAACTTCTAGAAGAATGTTCTTCTCCTCTATTGTTAGTTCAAACCGTTGTCTTGGTGGAGGTGGACCCTCTCATCCGGTCTCCTTGGGGGTCTCCCAGATTGTTTCTTTAGGCTGCTCCTGTTACAGTTGGCACCCCATCCATCTCGCTTTCCAGTCCTTGTTACTAGAATCACCGTCTCTTTTCATTGAGCAAGACTTTGTGAGTTCTCAGCAGCCTGACATTCCATCTTATCTTTCTCACCCCAACTGGATCCTGCATTAGACTTGGCATTTGGTCTTCCAATTCCATCTCCAAGATTCCAAGCAAAGCCTCCCCAAGTCACGCCGCCTCCCGTGCTCACCTTTGCCCTCGTCGTCCTAATAATTCTAGCTCTCATGCATTTCCGATCCTCTTCTTGTTAGTTGTAATTTTCCGGATGCTGATGGTGTTATGTGCTCATGTTTGCAGGGTGTCATCCTTCTCATGTCTGGTTGTTCCTAGTGCTTTGCTGCTGTCTTCAGGTATTCTCATTTGAACTAGTTTGCAATGATCAGTACAGTTTGACTGACAAATATACTGATGGCTGGTTGTCTTCAGGTATTCTCATTTGAACTAGTTTTTTTTATAATTATTTTTATTTATTCTTGATGTTGACAATAGGCATATTTCTTATTTCATCTCCAAAATGATGTGCCTCTGATTTTCTAATTAGAGTTAGTGGAGAAAAGTATTAGGTCTTTCGGTTTTGTTGATGAAACCAAATATTAGCTAGTATCATCTAAGCTATAAGATCTTACTGAAATTAACTAGTTCATAAACTTACTGAAATTTGTGGACTAGTGTCTAAACACTATCTTGAGTTATGGTTAATTTAGTTCAATGTCTATTAGAAATTACTTTTCTCTTTACCTCTGAATATTTTTTCCTATTCACAAGATTACTCTAATTAATGAAAAATGGTCTTTTGCAGGAGGCTTTGGGAATTTCTTAGTTTGAGAACAGATTGTAGATATGTTGATCAGTAGCCGTGCTTTGTTTATATGGTTTCAATAACATTGTGTTTTGTAACTGTATAATGACATTGAAACATTGAGTCCATTGTTATGAACAACAATGATATGTAACAACTTTCATGCTGATTATATGTATCGAGATTGCTGAATGTAACATGTTGATGCATGGCTAAATGATACTATTCATGTATGATGAAATATGATGATAGTCATTAGTTATGAGCCGTGCTTGTAGACTTCATTACTGTATGGATTTTTCTGTGAGGTTGGCTACACAGAAATATTATTTTTAATCTGGGCGAAATGAATTTTTCTGTGAGTTCACTAGACCGACAGAAAAAAACATGTGTTTTTCTATGCGTTTATTTCTTTTTTTCTATGTGGATTAACACACAGAAAAATTAGTTTTTATCTGGGTGAACACAATTTTTCTGTGCATGTGAGACCCACAGGAAAATTATTTCTGACGGTGAACCCACAGAAAAAATCGATTTTTTTGTCATTCTATTTCTGTGGGTTATTTTCTGACGGTACACTGTCAGAAAAATATTTTTCTGACGGTATTCAAAATTTTCCGTGGATTTTCGCACACACAGAAAAAAGAGAGATTCCAGTAGTGGAAGTTAGACCATTAAAGAAAACCATGATAAGATTAATGAAACAAGCTTACCTCTGGCAACAGCATTGCACCGGACACTTCACCGCATGGAAGATTATTATCGGCGTCAACATGAACAAAGATTCAGAAACATGAGATGATACATTGCCCTCATCGTCAGCATCATACCCAGAAAGAGTTTTCCGCAAGTGAGCAAAATCATACTACAAAGTCAAGAAATACAGAAACGAGAAGCAACTCCATGCAACACAAAGGCACCAGCTCACCTCATCTCCATACTAATTGATGGTTCAGAAGCCTTAGTTATACATTCAATGACCAATATTATCAGCTCTGCTCCTCTGTGGTGCTTATGGAAATTTTGAAATAAACTGTGTTTTTCAGGTGGTCTGTTGGACTGGAGAGCGGGAGGTGCTGATTGGGATCGCCAAGACATTAAAGCTTCTTTTTTTTTTTTGCGAGAAAGCCAAGACATTGAAGCTGTGGAGGCCAATGTACACTCAGGATGTCGGAGACCAGTGGACGCTATGGTGAAGCTGCGAACACAAGGTCGAAAAACCTTTGTGGTTCGATTTGTGATGAGTGATTGATCAAGAGTAACCCACGATATAGATTGAGGTTGGATTGACTAACCCTAGCATCAGCTAGGAAAATGATGTGTCTCTTGGCCTGTGGTGCGCAGGTGTGGAGTTCGGAGGCGGTGGCCGACGGCGAGGTGAAGGTCAAGTAGGACGGGCCGTACCGACGGACCGGGTGCGGTGAAGGACGGACGTGAGGCTTGGACTGACGGACCTGGAGGCCGGGCGGCTAGCCGCAGTGGCTAACACCTGGGGACATCGATAAGTGCAAGATGACACGGAGTGACCGTGTTGACTAAGTCAAGATGGCGGTCGGGCAAGTCGAGCGGGGCTCTGGAAGACTTGGCGGCCGGGCGATCGAGGACGAGGTGACACGTGTCGAGCGGCGGGGGACGCGTACGGGCTACGCTACTCGCGGACGGTTTGGTGGTTTGGGCCTCAAAACCATCGGCGGTGGGTTTCGCGGGTTTGGGCCTTAAAACCCGGGCGGAGGTTCCGATGCGGAACGGACGGCACGTGGCGGCATCGGGGAGTTCGCGTCGAGGCGAAGCTACCGGTGAGAAGGCGTGGTGGTCGTCGGATGAAGATTAGAAAGAGTTGGACCAGAATACCTCTGTGGTTAGCTGGTTCGCTCCAAAATATGTAGGGGCAAATGGGGAATAAGAAATAGCCTCTAAATAAGAGAGGGGGCTGCCCCAAGCCTCTCCACCTCTCCCATTTTTCATTTTATCATTTTAGGCTAGGTTTTCTTCCTCACTTGGCTCTTGAGAGAGGTCTCCCAAACTGAAAAATTCGTGGGTGTATTCTGTGATTTTTGGTGTGGGAATGGAGGCCCAAATCCTCCTCGTGTCCTCTGGGATTCGTCAATTTTTTCTGTGATTTTTATTGCTCTTATTTCACTGTGTTCGTCTATTTTCGTTCTTGGCCGAAATTCTCATGGATTGACCAAACTTTGGGCGATGATTTCTTAGGGATAGCCCATCTACTGCCTCAGGATTACCTGGATTCGATTTCGTGGCAGTTGGATTTGGCTTGGGTCATAAATCGAGAAGTTGTGTCCGCCTGTTGTTCTGTTCTTGCAGCGTGACTTCTCTGTTCTTCGTTGTTCTTCACGTGGGGATGTGTTTCAGCTGCAGCGCTACCAGAGCCGGTGCGAAAGCGCCGAGCTTGCTTGTTTGAGCAGCGCTTGCTCTGACCGTCTGACTCACTGCTGCCTGTCTCTCCCCCCAGGCCTTGTTAAGATGCCATCCAAATTCTAAGTTTTTTTATTTTCTTTCTATCACATCAATTTTTAGCCGCTTGTATGGAGTATTAAATGTAGGTAAAAAAATAACTAATTATACAATTTAGTTGGAAATCACGAGATAAATCTTTTGAGCTTAGTTGATCTACGATTGGACAATATTTGCCAAATAAAACGAAAGTAGTACTATTTATTGGGTTAAAAAAATTTGCAAAGTGAACAAGGCCCCAGTTAATTTTTTTCAGTTCGTGTTGTGGTGTCCAGCTGCCGTACGCAGAGCACCAGAGGAAGCGATGGCCACTCGTGGGTACTGCATCTCTTGAGCAAATCGGCGTACACTGCCTGTGCGTCGAGCAGATTACCGGTGGTGGCCTCCCCTTCCATGCTTGTAGTATCTCTTGTCTGATCTCTTGCAAGTAACGACATCAAGGACAGAAGCAAGAGATTCGCTTGATCGTGATTTGCTTTTTTCAATTTATGAGTAGTCACTTTCGATCTACAGGAACCAAAACTTTATTTGATTATTAAATCATTGTCATGTTCGTAGTGGACTACTAGCATTCGTTTGGCTGGTGGAGTACTACTTGCGAGCTGCATTGTTCTCGTTCCATCGGTGCAGCACTTGTTTAGTTCTCGTTCTTGCAGGATTGGTTATCGCTCCAGTATATAGGCAGTGAATTTTTGTAGGAGTCGTTCCCAGCCGTGTGGTTTTGCTGCAGTACTGTTATCCAGTTGCAAAAATAGAGTGTGCCGGTCCAGATTTTTGTTTATCCAAAATTTGCGTGTTTGAGCTTCGATTTGACTTTCGATTGTTGCGATTGGCTTAGGGAATATCCACCTACTCATTTGGGTCGTGGACATCACGATGTTTTATTTGCACGTTTGGCAGTGAACTTGGGACAGTGGCCAAAATATTTCGCGAAAAATTTTACAGCTCCCATTCACCCCCTCTGGTCACCGTTTCCGGTCCTTCAGAAGCTGATAGAAGTACAAGCGAACTAACCATCAAGAATTTGTTGGAGGAATCAGATGGTGATGTGCATCAGGTTTGAAGTCCTTGGATGCTCCGTGTTCAGCAGCTGTAACTCGACAGAGTAGTGAGAGAAGCGATGAGAGGTTGTCAGTTGGGCGTTGTTTTTCCTGGATGGCGCGTCTATACGCTTGAGCTAAATTAGTTGGATGCTTTATATCATCAATAAAGCAGGGAAGCCATCTCTCTAAAAAGAGCCTTTTTATAAGCTAAAAAGAGCCTTGGTTGTACATGAAACGATCAGGACTCAAGATGATCAGACATAATAGGTGATAGTGGAAAAGGGATCCAGGGAAGGAAGATGCAAAGAGGTGTGTTTGAAATAGCACTACGAGGTCTTTATAGGCCGAGCAGTGCTTCGCTTGGGTGCAGTGTTTCCCACTAAAAAAATCACATTCAAAAATTTGAAAGTGATGGGACTAGTGCCACTGCTACACACAACTTAGAGTATAAGCTTAACAGTTCACTTCAAATGGATAGATAAAGGGAAAAGTAGGAATGTTCTGCTTTGACTTTTGTTTCTCTCTCCTTATATCAATTATGTATGAACAGAGATAGACATCTTACAGCCTGTTCGGGAGGCCGTATCGTATCGTGGATTATTTACTGCTGGCTGGTTTGGTGTGAGAGAAAAATACTGTTCCCGGCTGAAAATTTTCGATCGTTTACGAGCAAGCGAACATACTGTTAATATTCTTTATCTTGGTTTGTATGTTGGCGTACAATATTTGCACTTGCTGCTGTTTTCTATTTTCATAGGTTCGAACAGGCCTGTATACTGGATTTTGTTGATACACTAGATTCTATATGTGCCAACACTAAAAGTTTCATTGATATGTATTTTTTGTTACTATCAAGTGTTCTATCAGTGTCCCAGAGGCACCGCAAAGAACTTATATTTTTAGAAATGTTCTTAGAATGTTTCTCTTTGGCAGCAACCTCGACTATGTTGCCCATTTATGCACTTTTCCATTCATTATTAGTAGTGCAAGAATGTCTTGCTGTGAGGCACATGAAGTTGAATTCTCAGGATACTATATTCACTGTATAACGGTACTTTTGTCAGTCGGATAGTACATCTAAAGGTGACAGGTTTCGGTTTCAACTATTCCCCGTACTGTCTGCTTTTATGTGAATAATACTCTACCTAAGCGAAGCACTGGTCAGCCTGCTTTTCTGTGAATACTCCACCTAAGCTATAGGGTTAGTGGAAATTGGAGCATTACATAGATGAGATAGAAACACTATTCAACAGGCTGATCAAAGGGCTATGATGAATAGGGGAACACTAATTGACATGTAACCAAAAGCAGGAGAAGACGAAACCCAGACAAGAACTACAAATCATTACTTCAACATATTAAAACGTGCTCTGGTTCAACAAACCAAAAGAAATGTCTTTAAGTTGTCATACAAAAGAAGATCAACTGGCTGGACCTGTGTATATGGAAAACCAAAAGAAGCAGTTCCTACGAGTCACCAACTGGCCACCCCGGACGGCGATGGTGGCCACAGTACTCTCCATACCCCCTAACTCACAATCCTTTCACACATATAACATCTCAACAGCAGCAGTACTATTCTACAGTCATAACAGCATGGACAAAAGTGCAAGGCTAACACACCACACAGATCGACGGAACAGGGTAAGTACCATTGTACAGACATTCACAACGTGTTGACACTTCATATAGAGAATAAAGAAACATAATTCCAAGCATGATGTAATGTATCCCAAACACTACTAGAGAACAGACTTTAGAACGATGTCCTAATTTAGCATTAGCCTCGCCATTTTTTTTCCGCCGGGACTAAAGGACCCTTTAGTCCCGGTTCGTAATACCAACCGGGACTAAAGGTCCCTGCCCAACGGTCGTTCAAGTGGCAGGGATCTTTAGTCCCGGCTGGTATTACCAACCGGAACTAAAGGTAAACATTTAGTCCCGGTTGGTAATACCAGCCGGGACTAAAGATTTTAGTCCCGGTTTGGGTGATATCCCGGGAATAAATATTAATCTTTAGTCCCGGTTTGGCCATCTAACCGGGACTAATTATGCGGGCCTATACAACGGCTCATTTCTTCCTCCCCGAGCCCGAGCCATTCCATTCAAACTCACTGCCTCTTTCTTCACTTTTGTTGTTGTTCTTGCTCTCTCCCCCTCCATTGGTGTTGCTCTTGATTTTGGAGGTAACAAACTTAATCCTCTTATGTTTTATCAAGTAGCTTATCTCATTTTATGATGTAGATGCATGTGTAACTTTATATGTTGGACTTTATTATGATTTTATATGTCATTTTTAGCTCAAAATCACATGATGATTTGCATATATGTTTGGATAAACAAAAGTTAAATTAGTTCATCAAAATCACGCCCCGCTCGTCCTCGCTGGAGCACGCGCCATCCTCGTCCCCGGCGGCTTACGTGATCTTAGAATTAATTTTTCCATGAAATAAAAAACTTAGAAAATAGTTAGAAAATTGTAGAAAATCCGTACTAGTTGAACTTGCGGACCGTGATCATCTCGGCGAGCATTTTCTCTGCCGAGGGTAACGGACATCAAAGAGGAGCTTTGATTCTACGAGGGAGAGCGGCAACGGTCGTGGAAGACCGTGTTCCCTTCCTCGTAGAATCGGAGCTCTTCCTTGGCCAAGTACGGTGCCGTCCGGTAGAGAAATGCTCGTCGAGATGATCACGTAAGCAAGGTCAACTAGTACGGATGGTTATTTATTGAAACATGTTTTTAAGCTATGTGATTTCTATGTCATTTTTAGCTCAAAATCACATGATGATTTGCATATATGTTTGGATAAACAAAAGTTAAATTAGTTCATTAAAATCACGCCTCGCTCGTCCTCGCTGGAGCACGCGCCATCCTCGTCCCCAGCGGCTTACGTGATCTTAGAATTAATTTTTCCATGAAATGAAAAACTTAGAAAATAGTTAGAAAATTGTAGAAAATCCGTACTAGTTGAACTTGCGGACCGTGATCATCTCGGCGAGCATTTTCTCTCGCCGAAGCGGTAACGACGTCAAGGAGGAGCTTTGATTCTCTGAGGGAGAGCGGCAACGGTCGTGGAAGACCGTGTTCCTTCCTCGTAGAATCGGAGCTCTTCCTTGGCCAAGTACGGGTGCCGTCCGGTGGAGAAATGCTCACGAGATGATCACGTAAGCAAGGTCAACTAGTACGAATGGTTATTTATTGAAACATGTTTTTGAGCTATGTGATTTCTATGTCATTTTTAGCTCAAAATCACATGATGATTTACAATAGTAAAATCACTTGATAGTTTGGTATTTTACTATTATACATAGTACATATTTCATGGTTTAGTTAGATAAATAAATAATTTTAGTTTTGTTTAAATATATTATTTTAGAAAATGTGAAATTTACATGGTTTACAAAAATAAGTATAGAAAGTAGATGACAATCGGTATGGGATCCTCGGCCTCTCGTTCGTTTGCAAACGATCGAGGCCGAACTCCATCTCATTATCTCATGTAAGTGTAAGCAAAAGATTGTGATGGAGTACCGAGTCAAGAGACGAGGACCCAACAAGGGTCGTGTTTTCTACAAGTGCCCGGATCGCGATGTGAGTTTCTTACGCATTTGATTATTATGGCTAATTGACCTGCTTTTCTTGAATATTTTTGACTAAATATTTTTGGCTTTAATTTCAAAGGGAGGGCAATGGATGCGATGGTTGGTACTAGGAGGAAGATTATGCTACATACGCGAGCGTAATTCTGCTCATTGTTGATGAGGCGATGAGCCAAAGGAGAAGCTTATTGATATTCAACGGAAGAATGATTTATCTGCTTTTAGTTAAATGCGATCACGAAATAATTATATTACTTGAAGTGCATTGTAGTTTTAGTTTGTTTAGTGATAGTTGGGATTGCTTACGTTGTAGCCAGGCTTAGTTAATTAATCAACCGTGTGTGTGTCATTTATGTTGTGTAATAAAATACTTAATTATGTTTAAGGTTTTCATAATTTGTCGTGTAATACAGATTATGTCACGCCATTAGATGTACAATGCCGATCGCCGCTCCCAAGATTATGTTGTGTAATACAGATTATGTCACGCCATTGGATGTACAAAGCTGGGTACAACACTGGAATTGCTACAGTGAAAGGCAAAGAATGGTATATCCAACAAGGTATTTGGGAATTTATTGAACCTCATAAAGAAGATGCTTCCGAAGCCAAATGAATTGCCCACCACTACGTATGAAGCAAAAAAGGTTATACGCCCTTTGGGATTAAAAATCCGTAAGATACATGCATGTCCTAATGATCGCATCCTCTACCATGGCAATGAATACGAGAATTTGGATGAATGCCCAGTATGTAAAAAATATCGCGTATAAGATCGGTAGCGATGATCCTGGTGACGTCGAGGGTGAACAACGTCCTAGAAAGAAAATCCCTGCCAAGGTTATGTGGTATGCTCCTATAATACCACGCTTAAAACGTTTGTTTAGAAATAAAGACCATGTAAAGTTGTTGCGGTGGTATAAAGAAGACCGTAAGATAGACAATATGCTGAGACACCCAGCTGATGGGTCCCAGTGGAGAGCGATAGACAGGGAATTTCCAGAGTTTGCAAATGAGGCTAGAAACTTAAGGTTCGCCTTAAGTACAGATGGTATGAATTCTTTTAGAGAGCAGAGCACTAGTCATAGCAATTGGCCAGTTACGGCAGCAGTGAATGAGGACGTGGACCCAACAGCGGCAGCAGTACTGGCGTGGGAAGCTAGGGCGATTGGCGGCGAAGGCCGCGGATGCGAAGACAAGGGGGGCAGAGTACGGAACCCTGGGGGCGAACCCCGTAGCTTTATAGTGGCGACGGATGCGAGAAGGGCACCCGTCCACCTCGATCTCCGAGCCTGCCACGCGCACCGCCATGTCATGTCGCGGGACACGCGCCTGCAATCCCTATCCGCTCCCACCAAAATCGCGCCGAACGGTTCATCTTCCCAGGCGACTGGACTCTTCTCCAAACAGAGGAGACGTGGGCTAGAAAGATTTCCTTCTCTGGTCCGTCTAGGCCCAGAAAGACCGGGGTCGGCCCAACCATCTCGACGAACGTCTCAAACAAGGGATGGGCCCACGAAAGACAAGGACTCCGGTACGCAAGCACCAATGGGACTTCAACTTCTTAAGTCAAAACCCTGGCCAAGCTAAGCCCGGGCGACATCCCCGCAAACGGGACCCCAGGGTTTCCTCAAAAGCTATCCAGCTGAGAAAAGCCGAATCTCACTGTCCTACCCGCGGAGGGTCCGAAAACACCCCCAGGCAATTCCACCCGAATCACCTGGGGGCTCGGGGGCTACACCCATCGGGTACGCTCGCGCGCACCCTCTGGCAAACCCGAACACCCTCTAGCGAGCCGGGACAACCGCCGGGCGATTCTACCCGAATCACCCAAAGGCTCGGGGGCTACTGTCGGGGATCCAATACTGGGATACCCAATGAGGTAGAGTTGATAAGTACCAACGACATTCCCAATTGAACAGGAGCGCAACGACTCCGCCTCGTTCAACCCCCGAGGGCCAGACTCTGCCTCGTCCGACCCCCAAGGGCCAGACTCTGCCTTGTTCGACCCCCGAGGGCCAGACTCCGCCTTGTCCGGCCCCCGAGGGCCAGACTCCGCCTCGTCCTGCCGACAAGGGCTGAGCACCACCTCACCTGATGTCCTCATCCTGCCCCTCCATGATGGTAGGAACAGGGTAAGACAGGACGTTAGGGTCAAACCACGGAAGCAAGGACCATGCCCTGCAATACTGACAAGTACCATCGATGTACGACGAGACGAGCGCTTTAGGCCCTGCCGGACATGACAGAACCTGAGTAGTACTGTAGGTGCCGGGTTTTACGGCCTACAGTATTACGGGCGTCGCCTTCAACCCTCGAGCACGGAGCCTGACACAAACACCACAATAGGACTCATGTCCCCGATGCTAACAAGCGTGGGGGTGCCGCACCGTTCGCCCCCCACAGTATCGCAGGCCGGCACTCCTGCCCGACACGCCGCCCGCAGAGGCGGGATGGGACGTGACCACTTGTAGACGCAGCATCGTCATCACACAAGTATCCGGCGAACATGCCAACCTCTGACACCCACTGGTCGTGTTTGAGGTTGGCTTGGAGGGAAAGGAAGACCCGAGCCCTTCGAAGGACCTTCTATACCCTTGGTATTTTTTCACCTGTAACCCTTGCTCCCCCTTTCGTCTATAAAAGGGAGGACAGGGCTCCCTATGAGGAGAGGGACCGAACGAATCGACTTTCAACGGACAACTCACATACAGACGAGCTCATAGAGCATTCTGTTCCACTCACACAGCCAAGTCGCCGCCAGGCCCTTGGCATCCTTTCAACCCCTCCATCAGAGACCTGGGACCCTTCCCTCTCTCGACCATTTGTACCCCCTACTATGAACCATATTTGGTGCTAATAATACAAGCAAAGCAGCAATGATCGGGCGTAGGGACATTCGGCCCGAACCAGTATAAACCTTGTGTCCTTTAGCACACCATCCGGGCCTAACGTGCATCAATTATAAATTCACTTGCCGGTGTTTGTTCGAAACACCGACAGCGCGAGAGCACACACACACACACACACTTGTTTGCACTCATGTATGTGTTTAATGCATAGGCAAAAAGTAAGGTTACGTCTTGCAAAATGAACCCCCAACCCATTCCCCCAAAATTGGTTTCAGTTAGCACCTTATGAAATGTTTAGGGACATCATAATCCATGCATGCAATTGTTATAATGAAGTGGTCATGAACTCTAGTATTTACAAATAAGAGAATTCCATAAACATGCATCCACTCAGTGTCAATGCTTGAGATGTTGTAGATTAGTTCACATGTATTCATCTTGTAATAATCTTGAAAGCCTAAACTAATGTGCATTGCATAGATCAATCTGACCAGTGGAGCTCTATTACTTTTATCCAGCATGCTGTTATGATATCGTTATATTTCTGCTTATCCATACTAGTGGAGCTTTATTACTTATTGATGCTGCAATGTTAATTGAAAATTTATCCTTTTCATTTTGGATTCCATATTTCCAATGATCATAGCACCTTTGCCTCTTATAGTTGCTGCTCAACATGAATAAGGTGCATCTCCAATATTTAACTATTGAAGTTGTTTATTAGCTTTCATATATGAATAAGGTGTATGTTTAACTATTGAAGGTGCATCTCCAAAAATGCTATTTCTCAAAAATCTATCTAGGGTAATTAGTATGTTGTGTTAGCTATGTTAAATACCCTTGTGTAAACACCACAAACAGTCCCATGGATACTTGGTGAAGTTGGCTGCTCGAGTCATATATAACTAGACTATATATATGCTTATGTTGTCACCAAATGGTTGGGTTTAATCTTTCATGTGACTGTATGATTATGTTGTCACCAAATGAGTTTAAACTTTCCTATGATTGAGTGATTGTATGTTTATGTTATCACTGAATGTGTTATCTTTCATGTGATTGTATATGCTTATGTTGTCACCAAATGGGTTTAATCATGCATTTTGGCATTTCGCCTATATCTTCCTAGACCTAGAGTAGTTAAAACCGGCAACAACATCTGAACTCCGGCGACCCTCCCTAGCTCTGAAAACATCACGGCGGCCTTTCAAAAAAAACACACCACGGCGGCGGCATTGAAAGTTGGGTATCTCAATTCAAACATGCCACACCAAGTATTATGAACCCAGAGACAACGCCTGACCTGGGCGTTTTGTAGCAGGAGACGCGCAAAATGGATGACGCAGGCTGCACCTGCGCGCGGCGACGTGGACAGCAGCGGCGAGCATGTGCGGCACGCTGGCGGCAGCCCGCTCCCCGGTCCCCCGCAAGGCTACAACAGAGGAGAAGAGGAACCCCAGGCCAGTCACGCACACCGTGCCTTGCCAGTTCGAAGAGGCTCTCCACTTTCCCCGATCCCCACTCGGTCTGAACCCTAATCCTATCCTCTCCAATCCACTCCCGATCGGTAGCCCCTCCATCGCCGCCGCCGCCGATCCGCACCCGATCGATGGCCCCTCCATCGCCACCGCCTGCGATGCAGCCTCTGTCCGATGTCACCCAGCCCCGCTGCTGCCCGCCACGGGTGCATCGATCTCTAATGCCTTCCAAAACCTCAGCCTCCATGTTACCCATGCTTCCTTGGGTCTCGCAACCCCTGTCGACGGTGACGGAGGGTCGTGCAGCAAGCCGGCGCCGGTGCCCAAGAACTCCAAGAGGGACGAAAACAACATCTGGAGTAGGTCCACCTCCCGCAAGCCCAAAAATAAGAAGGCAGCGCCGCCGCTGCCGCCCGCCGCCCAGCCCTGGCCTGGCACCGCCGGCGCTGAGGAGTGCGCGCCAGGGCAGCCCATGCTCCTCTCACGCGTCTTCAAGTCGGAGAGGATCGTGCTCTCGGCTGACCGCCTCACCACCGCCAGCTCCAAGGGCTACCGCATGGTGCGTGCCACACACGGCGTCGCGGTCGGAGCATGGTACTTCAAGGTCAAGGTCCTGCACCTAGGCCGCACCGGCCACACCCACCTCGGGTGGGCGACCAACATGGCGGACATCGACATGCCCGTCGGTTGTGGCGCGTATGGCTTTGGGTACCGTGACACTGATGGCACAAAGGTGCACATGTCCTAGAGGGACAACTATGGTGATGAAGGGTACGGGAAAGGAGATGTGCTAGGGTTCTACATCTCTCTGCCTGATGGCGAGAGGTATGAGGCTGAAGTGAATCTGAACAGCAAGGGCAAGCCTTTTCTTGTGCAAGGGCAGGACGCACAGGCTCATGTTCCAGGTGAGTGCTTGTTTCAAACACTACGTGAAAAACGATTTGTAGGAATGCCACCCTTTTTCTTGTAGGGGTGGTTCTATAATGAGCCGCCCCTACAAATGGTTCTCTATTTGTAGGGGCGGCTCAATATTCAGCTGCCTCTAAAAATCGATTTGGAGGGGTGGCTCTAGAATGAGCTGCCCCTACAAATGGGCGTCCATTTGTAGGGGCAGCTCAATATCCAGCCGCCTCTACAAATTGATTTGTAGGGGCGGATCTATATTGAAGCGCCCTTACAAATGGATGTCAGATATTTAAAATGAAGTACTAAAATTTTAATTTTTTCAAACGATCTCGGATGGAGAAATGACCAAAATGAAAGTTGTAGATGTCAAAAAGTTATGAAACTTTGACGTTGGCAACTTTTTGATTTGAAATCATCTTGTCAAGCAAAACTACATTTGAATTCCAAAAATTTAAAATTTGAATTTTTCAAACTACCTCGGATCAAAAAACAACCAAAATAAAAATTGTAGATCTAAAAAAGTTATGAAACTTTGTAGCTGGTAACTTTTTGATTTGAAGTCATTTTGTCATGCAAAACAACGTTTGAATTTCAAAATTTTAAAATTCGATTTTTTCAAACGACCTCGTATGTAAAAACAACCAAAACGAAAATTGTAGATCTCGATAAGTTATGAAACTTTGTAGTTGACAACTTTTTAATTTGAAATCATCTTGCATGCAAACTACGTTTGAATTTCTCAAATTTGAAATTCAAATTTTGTAAACGAACTCGGATGGAGAAACTTCCTAAACAAAAAGTGTAGATCTCAAAGTTATGAAACTTTGTAGTTGATAATTTTTTTGATTTGAATTCGTTTAGGACGTCAAACAATCAATTTACACTTGGTTTAGTATAATATGTGGCGAACCGAAATGACTTGTACATGTGAGTGTGTAGTGCAGTGGTAGAGGACTTAGTGTGTTGGGAGAGAGGTCGCAGGGTCGAAGGCTGGCAGCCGCGAAGTGTCCAAAAAACGTGAAAAATATAGCCATGGGTCAAGGTCGGCAGCCCTGAAGTGTCCAAAAACATGAAAAAAAATAGCCATGGGTCAAGGCTGGCAGCCGCCAAGTGTCCAAAAACGTGAAAAAAATAGCCATGGGTCGAAGGCTGGCAGCCGCGAAGTGTCCAAAAAACATGAAAAAAATAGCCATGGGTCGAAGGCTGGCAGCCGCAATCTGGCAGCCGCGAAGTGTCCAAAAAACGTGAAAAAAATAGCCATGGGTCGAAGGCTGGCAGCCGCGAAGTGTCCAAAAAACATGAAAAAAATAGCCATGGGTCGAAGGCTGGCAGCCGCGAAGTATCAAAAAAACGTGAAAAAATAGCCATGGGTCGAATGTGTGGGTGGTTGACCAGTGGTGACCTTCCTGGATTAAAAACAAATGTTTTGCTATTTTTTGGGATTTATTCATGAATTCCAGAAAATAATTTATAGAGGCGGTTCAATATCCAACCACCCCTATAAATCGATCACCGCCCTACAAATCCGCATTTGTAAATACGGGCTTTGGGTGGGGCGGCCGGCCATAGCCGCCTAAAAAAATCCTGGCAGCCGCCCTAAAGACATTCGCTGGTGCAGTGAAACTCCTTGCATTTTTTTTTTGAAAAATTAAATTCCTTGCATTTTCCACCGTCGATTCTGTGACTTGGCTGACCATGGCTGACCATGGCAGCCCCTAGCCAGAGACCGTGGCCGCGGCCAACTGTGCATGGCTGACTAGAGGCTCAGCTGTTGTCGGTTGATGAACAGTACTGTAGGATTTGATTTTTTTTATAATCATGAATTGTTGGAGTACATGCATTTTTCTGCGCCTAATTGTTTTTGGCTGCTTGGGGAAATAGGTTCTTGGAACTCATTTTTTTTGTAACTCTTTCAATTGCTCTAGTAACTAGTGGAAATATCCCACCAAAATCACCGAAATATGTATTGGGAACAATCCAACCACACCTTACCCTGCTGGGCAAAATAAGAAAGAAAACATGCTTCAGACTTTTGGATAATGGAAGTAGTAGTTCCCATTTATTCATCCTGTAATAATCTCCAAAGCCTAATAAACTAATGTGTGTTGCAATGAATCCGACCAGTGGATTGGAGCTTTATTACTTTTATCCAGTGGAGCTTTATTACTCTATTGATGCTGCAATGCTAATTGAAAATTTATCCTTTTCATCCAGGACTCTATATTTCCTGTCATCGTAGCACCTTTGCCCCTTATAGTTGCTGCTCGACATGAATAAGGTGCATCTCCAATATTTAACTATTGAAGGATGTTGTTGCATCTTTAACATTGATTTTTTGTGTAAGGTAGTAAGAAATCCCAATTGGTTATGCTTGGGAGGTTTTTAGTTATCACATCAATGGTAAAATGTTTGAATATTGGGTGTTCAACGCACAGATATATTGATCTTTTTTTTGTGTTCCATTACATTATTACACTATTTTCAGCGAGCTTGAATGTAGAAAATGATGTGTCACATGCTCTCTCTCTTTTTACAGTTATTTTCCGTATCCATTATTTTACTATTGTTCTGACAATTTGCATATGCGGGGAGTAAGATATGCTATTTCAAAATGGGATATGCCAAGGCCATGCCTTCTCGAGGACATTTTAGGAGGGAGGTATTACACAGCTGCATCGTTGTATACTATGCCCAACAAGCCCACCAACTGTATAGTAAAATTTAATTTTGGGCCAAACTTCAACTTCTTCCCACAAGATTTTGGTGGGTTACCGATCCCTCAACCAATGAGTGAGGTGCCTCGTCAGGCTTGAGGTGGCGTGAAAATTGATGTGCCTGCAGATAGTTATAAGCGGCATTACTAGAAAATCTATCTAGGGTAGTTAGCATGTTGTGTTATCTATGTTAAATACCCTTGTGTAAACACCAGACAGGCCCATATGGATACATGGTGATGTTGGCTGCTCGAGTCATCTGACTAGACTATGCTTATGTTGTCACCAAATGGGCCGGGTTGGGCCGGGTTTAATCTTTCATGTAACTGTATCCTTATGTTATCACCAAATGAGTTTAAACTTAATTTCCTGTGATTCAGTGATTGTATGCGCTTATGTTGTCGCCAAATGTGTTTAATATTTCCTCTGATTGTTTCCTATGTTGTCACCAAATGGGTTTAATCATCTTTCATGTGCTCGTGATTGTAAATGTTAGTGGTGAACTAGTGATGGTATAACGGGCAACCAGACAGTGAAATATATTGAACCACGACGTGGTGTTGTTTCTGGTGGAGCGGCAGGTGAGACCTTATTATGAAGGAATACAAATTTCAACTGCAAAGCAAGAGATTTGTATAGCTCGGAAAGTAACTGATGTGAATTTGCATCATTATTAGTTCACTCCAATGATTTGACCGTACCAATCCAAACATCTTTGCGAATATTTGTCTGTAATTGAAATGTCTGTTTTTTTCATGTGTGCATATGAAGATAATATGTGATTGATGGAATTACTTAGATTCTTATTATTTTTTTATTTGAATATCTGTCATCAGTTGATTAAACAAGGTAGAACGTAGAAACTGAAGGCATGTAAGAGCATCTCTCCATGTATCTAAAAAAGCTAAAAAATGTCTTATAATTTGAAATGACGTTAATTTGTAGATTTTTTTCATACATGCTTTAGGGTGCAACCTCACCATGGGAGAGCACATCATATATATAGGTGAGGGACAGCACCTGATTGGTTATCCTTGCGAGGATAGTTTGAATTAGATAAAACTTTAAAATGTTGATTTTGGTACGTAGGCTGGAAGCTCTGGGGATCTCTCTCTGCCCATCAGTTGTCTTTTAAAAGGAAAGAAACTTAAGACTGTATGATATAATTGGTAAACCATAAGTTATTAGAATCTCAACATACGTGTCAGGATCACTACTACAAACAACTCATCACAAACATTTGAAAAACCTCATCACTAACGGTTTCATGCTTCATTGTTTCTTTTAGAAGATCATCCTTCATTGGTAAAATGATCTGTACCCTACAAATCTTGAGTTGTACCCTACAAATTGATTTGTAGAGGCGGCTCAAGATTTGTAGGGTACAGATCATTTTTCAGAAATCGTAATTTCAGACCCAAAAATATTGCAAAACAAATAGAAAAAAAAATTAATCTCGGGCCTCCCCCACCAGCCACCTGCCCTCATTCTTTTTCGTGTGAAAATCGCAAGTCGTGGCATGGGCCGTATCCTGCCTAACCAACCTTTGTTGGAAGTATTCTTCGTCGCACACAAGATAGCTTGAGTATGTGTTTGGTGAATCTGTGATGCCATGCGAGGCTGAAGTGAAGGTTGCAACGAAATGGAATAGTAGCTAGAGACGGATATTGGAGCGTCACTGATGAAGAATAGGTAATGAATGAAGAGAAGGGTAGAATAACCCACAATTGCATAAAAGTAGTGAACAAACTAGGAGATGCTAGTTTAATGGTCGTAACCAATGAATCTTGACCATTAATATGAGTCCGACAATCCAAAGTGTATCTTCTTCCTCGGTCTATCGCCACTCCATCCGTTGTCCCACCAACATTCCTCTTCTCTAGCTGAGACCTCCAACTATACACCATTATTCATCCAAAGCATTCTATTTTTTTTTGCTCCCCAAACGGCGGTGCCACCAACCACAGTTGTCCCACCCCCACCTCATCAACCTTCACCGGCAGTCCGCCACGCCACCCTCCCCCGCGTTTTGCCTATATGTTTTCACCACCCTCCTCCGCCTTGCCTATATCTTCTCTCTAGACCTAGAGTTGTCAAAACCCGGCAACAATATCTGTACTCTTTTTGTCGCAAAAGAAAAAATGTACTCCCTCCATGTTCCTAAAGAATGTCGTTTTGGATATCGACATGGTCTTCAATAAACAACTTTGACTGCTATTTTTTGCTATAAAATATAGTCAATATATACTTTTATAAAACTACTTTCCAGATGAATCTACTACTTACATCACTTTCATATTTTCAAACTCAACCTAAAAGAATTTATTTGTAGTCAAAATTTAAAATGTTTGACATAAGACAAACCCAAAACAACATGCTTTAGAAACATAGAGGGAGTACTCTTCTTTAAAAAAAACATCTGTACTTCGGTGACCAACTGACCATCCCTAACTTTGAAACCACCACAATGGCCTTTCAATCAAAAAAAAAAAAAAAAGAAAAAACCCCGGCGGTGTCATTGAAACTTGCATGCGGGCATGCATGGACAGCAGCAGCGAAAGCACGTGTGGCACGCCGCCGGCCCAAATTCTCCTCGGTCACCGCAAGAAGCGACGCCAGACGAGAAGAAGAACCCCAGGCCTCACGCACACCGTGTCTTATTGCCACTTCCGAGGCTTTCCTCTTTCGCCACCCTTTCTGAACCCTAATCCCCTCTTCCTATCCATGCGCCCCCGGCCCTGTCAATCCATCGCCGCCGCCACGATCCGCGCCCGATCGATGGCCCCTACATCGCCGCCACCGCCGCCGCCCGCGATGATCTCTTCATCCGATGTCACACCTTTACCGCCCTTAAATCCTCTCTCTGCGGGTGCGCAGCAGGCCTCCGACGCCGCCCAAAGCCCTAGCCGACGGTGACTTTGCTGGATCCAGGAGCAAGCCGGCGCCGGCGCCCAAGAAGATCGAGGTCCAAATCTAAGTCCAAGAGGGACGAAAACACCATCTGGACCAGGCCCACCTCCTCCCGCAAGCGCAAGAGGAAGGCAACAACGCCAGCCAGCCTCGCCCCCGCCGCCCGGTGCCGACGAGTGCGCCTGGGCAGCCCGTGCTCCTCTCCCCGCGTGTTCTAGTCCGAGAGGAGATGGCGTGGTACTTCGAGGTCAAGGTGGTGCACCTCGGGTCCTTGCCCCTATAGGCCACCACACTCGACTCGGGTGGGCGGCCAACATGGCGGACATCGAACTGCCTGGGGTCATCGGGTGTGGCGCGTATGGGTTTGGGGTGCCGCAACATCGATGGCACCAAGGTGTAGTACATGTCCTAGAGGGACAAGTATATATATGGTGATGAAGGGTATGGGGAAGGAGATGTGCTAGGGTTCTACATTCTCTCATTCTCTCTCACGATGGGGAGAGGTATGAGCCAAGTCACCTGAACAACAAGCTAGGGCAAGCCTTTTCTTCCGCAAGCCCCAACAAGGTTCCGGTAATAAGTAATATAAGTGCCTGTTTCTTCAAATTCCTGTATATATAAGATGGTGGTAGTGTTGTTTAGCCAATTTATTAAAAAGATATGCATGCAATTGTTAAAATGAATGGTTATGAACTCTAGCGCTATTTTTTTGCGTATAACAGAGTTCCATAATAAACATGCATCCGCTTAGTTCTTGACATGGTGAGATGAGTTATTAGAATTTTTTAAATGGAGTGTTTATTAGCTAGGTTTTGAGATAACTATGTCTTATCGAGTAACTAATAATCATTCGAAACCATTAGATGATAGTTAGGACCGAGAAAAGTTTTTATATAAATCATATACTTGTATTTTTAACTGATGTTAAATTAAACAATTATAAATGTAGTGCTCAAGCTTTATGTGAAGGGCGTCGAGGTCTAGGATAGCTGGATGACCTCAGTCCTCAACTACATAGTTCATATGATAGCCTCGATCTGTTAGGTTGGGGCGTGGTTTTTACCCCTTGGTCCCTGTTGTTGAAGAAGGGGATTAAGAGATAGGAAAACTTCTTAATCCTTCTCCAAGATCCATTCGACTTACATATAGACACTGGGGTGCCAATTACCCAATAATATGGTTCTAAATTAGCACCAGCTAATGGTGCGCCTCTAATTAACAGCAGATTAGCCAGCTGTTTTTGCCTTTTTAGCCCTACGGCTAAACTTCTTTCCCCACATAACTCCCCCTCGACGAGTAGTTCGTTCTCGAGCTAGAAATTTGGATGGCGCTCGATGAAGGAGTCAATGTCTTCCCAGGTTGTTAATGCCGCCGGTTCCCCTTTCCACTGGATAAGCACTTGCCGCGTGCCACGGGCTAAGGGAGTGCACATTGCCCACTCAGGTTCTGGAACAACCGCTCCATGGTGGATGACCAGCATAGGTGGTGGGGCATCTGGTGGTGTGCCAACAAACTGCTTGAGAAGCCCCACATGGAACACATGTCATGCAAGCGAGCATGCCATCTTCTCGACATCATTAGGGTTCATCCGAACTTGGTGATAGCC
This sequence comes from Miscanthus lutarioriparius, assembly GCA_904845875.1. Lineage (NCBI taxonomy): Eukaryota > Viridiplantae > Streptophyta > Magnoliopsida > Poales > Poaceae > Miscanthus > Miscanthus lutarioriparius. Next base: position 38,197 of record CAJGYO010000483.1, on the reverse strand, counting down.
CAAACGAAGGCAGAGCTTCATGAAGAACTTCACCCCATATGGAGCTCATCCAGGAGCTCATCAATGACGGGGATAAGGAAAGTGTCCTTGATGGTGATCGCGTTGAGGGCATGGTAGTCGATGTAGAAGCACCAAGAACCATAGGCCTTCTTGACAAGCAGGACCGGTGAGGAGAACCTAGAGGAGCTCCTGTGGATGAGTCCTGGGTCCAGCACTGTGGCCCATTGCAGCTCTAGCTCGTCCTTGTGGGTTCGGGTACTGTTGGGGGTGGACGGCCATGGGCTGCGACCCAGGAATGCAATAGTGGCAGCCTTGGGGTTCACCGAAGATGCCTACAAAATCAGTAAGCAGGGCCTCCAGGAGGTTGTCGTTGTGGATGTCCCGTGTAGCTTGGGGCTCGCTGGACCCGCCACGCCTTGCCAGCGGACTTGGTGATCCTTGCACCAAAAGGACATTGTGTGAGCACCAAAATTCCAAAGAATAGGGCCCAATGAGGTGAGCCATTGGGTGTCGAGGATGATGTCGTAGCTGGCAAGGGGCTGGACAAAGAGATCCACATGGAATGCCTCACCGTCGACGGAGAAAGTGCCTTGGCAGAGGACACCCAGGCACGGGACCTGTTCACCATTGCCCATTTGAACCTTCATGCTGGCACGACTCTACAAGAGCAGGGTTGTCATGCTGTTCGACGCCGCCTCCAAGATGAAATTGTGGGTCAAATCAAAGTCGAGCAGCAATAGGAGGGTGTTGTTGTTGAGCTGGAGATGGATTTGCATCGTCTCGCTGGTGTGGACCCCAGCGATGGCGTGGAGATGCATGTGTGGCTCTGTGTCCTCCACGGTGCCATCACCGCCCGCTGGGTCATCCTCCTCATTGTCATCCATGCCCTCTAGCACGAAGTGGCACTGGCAAACCTTATTATGGCCGCACTCGAAGTTCTCATTACAATTGTAACAGAGTCCAAGGCGGCGGTGTTCCTCCATCTTGGTCGTGGACAGGTGCTTGACCCCCTCCACTGTGACTATTGTTCAGCGCCGGCAGAGCTAGGCACAGAGGGGTGCTAGCAGGAGTGCGCGCATCGAAACCTAGGGTGATTGCTGTGGCGCTGAGGCGTTGGTGGAGGCACATTATTGCTCCCATAGCTCCAATTTGCATGCCAAGCTCATGGTTGTGGCCAAGGAGTGAGGGTTGTGCACCTCAACTTCGAGGCTAAGGGGCGGCTAAGGCCCGTGGTGAAGAGCTGGACCCGCTGGGGTTTCCGTGAGTCGTCCCACGCGAGGGAGGAGCGCCTCGAAATGATCCTGGTACTTGACAAGGGAGCCTGTGCGCTTGCATATATATGACACGAGCTCGCCGAGGGGGGGCAGAGCACATAGGTGAAGGAGCTCTGCGAAACAGCGCCAGGAAGGTGTACCCTTGTCCTGCTGCACCAGGATGTACCACATCTGCGCACCATCTTCTAAATTGTATGAAGCTATCCATACCTTCTTCTCCTCTCCATGACATGCTTATGATGGAAGTACGACTCACATCAAATGGTGAATGTGAGGGGATCGGATTTCTCGTCGAACTTGGGAAAATCCATCATCTTGAAGCGTGGGGGATGATTGGGCCCAGGTTCACCCGACGCGGTCTTGCCCGAGGCAGAAGGCTGCGGCCATGCTACATCCAGGTCCTGGATCGCCTTGAAATTGTCCTAGATGGCGGACTGCAGCGTCTGCTTGATGGTTTTGGTGAGGGCAGCAAGAACCGTCTTGAGGTCATTGCTATTGTCTTCCACCGTGAGCGTGCACTATAGAGTGTGGGCAGCGCAGAAGCTAGGTGGGGTGGAACCGTTGGCGAGGTGGTTATGAATTCACTTATTAACCATATTTCCATGGCAAACACTCTGTATATAGTCATTCCTCTCAGTCCAAAAGTCTTAAGGTGTTTTCTCTCCTACATATATACGCCATTTGTTTGCACGAATGCATGCGTTTAATACATAGGCAAAAATTAAGTCTACTATGCTATTTACAAATAAGAGAGTTCCATAAACATGCATCCACTAAATGTCAGTGCTTGAGATGTTGCAGATGACTATTAGTAGAATTTGTAAAAGAAGTGGCCTATTAGTTTTAAATGCAAGATAGCAGTGTCTTGTGGAATAAGTGATAATCATGTAGTAGATACTTCCTTTTACAATTGGCTTCGTTAGATAGTTAGGACCGAGAAAAGTGTGTACTGATGTTAAACAATTGAATGTGTATTGCTCTCATGCTTTACGCGTGTGTAGGTGTGTGTGTATATATATATATATATATATATATATATATATATATATATATATGCTTTGTTTCTTGGTTTTAGATCGTCATTCTGTTTTCCTAGTTCGCAACTACACAATTATCAGCCCCTCTTTATAGACACTATAAATATACTAAAGTTTATGAAGTCGACGATTCACCATATCTCCAAGCATGGCACAGAATATATATAGTCCTTGAGTACAAAAATCGGAGTGTATTACACAAAGACACATACATATACACACTAACACACGCCACTTGCTTGGACTCATGCATGTGTTTAATGCATAGGCAAAAAATAAAGGTTATGTTCTGCCAAATGATGTTTTTTAGAATCATAGGGATTGATCCCCAGTCTTAGTATAACCAAGACCAAATAAAGGCACCAACAGTGATATTGGGCTGTGAGAGTGACACACGGCGGCAAGGCGAAAGTCACGCATACCATGCCTTCTTAGATCGGGCTCTCTTTCCCCACCACCCCCTGAACCTAAATCCCCTCCTCCGATCCGACCCTGATCAAGCCCCTACCTTGCCCAAAACGCAGCCTCCACAGTACCTAGGCCTACTTGGATCTTCCTGACCCCTACCGATAGCACAAGGTGGCTCCGGTGCCAGCGTCCATGGAGAAGTCCAAGTCCAAGTCGAAGAAGGACGAAAATAACATCTAGACGAGGCCCACCTCCCCAGCAAGCACAAGAAGATGGAAACACCGAAGCCAACTGCCGTCCAGTCCTGGTACAGCGCCGCCGGCATTGAGGAGTGTGTGGCTTTAGAGAGGAGAGAATCCATCCGCACCGTTATCAGGCCGAGGCCGAGGCAGAGGAGGACGCGAAGTGTCGCCGGAATGCTTTGGGTCTCTATTCACGTCCCCAGTGGCAGATACATAGAGTGACGAGTTGGGCTGAAATCTCCTTGTATTTCTGGTCCACGAGAGCTTTTAGCAGATTTGAAGACGAGCTGGGCTAAAATCTCTTTTATATTTCTGGCTCAAGGGAGTTTTGGGCTGATTTAAAGGAAAATTGGGACGAGATGGGCTGAACTCCTCTTCGAAATTTTGGCCCAGGGGGCTCACCCCTGGATCCGCCAATGCACGTCCCTAGACCGGTTCCAATCCGCCATATGTGAGGAGGAAGACGAAGAGCACCTCGCCCCAAACGGAGACACCCAAATGGCGAGCAACCGGAATCTGCAGCTCACAGAACAACCTCGCGGTGCGAGAATGGGGCTCTAGGATCGGACTGCCAGTGCCTATCCTAGATCGAGGGAGAGTATATCAATGCAGCCGACGAGTGCAGAAAAGGCAGGCAGGGTGTTGCGTGCATGGCGAGCGCGTGAGGCACGAGGAAGACAACACCACCGAACCCAAAACTGAAACCGGAGCCTGAAAGCGAGATGAGATTCCGGAGAAAGTTAGAAGCGAGCAAGGAGACACGGGAACAGACGGACCTACTCAACGGTGTGGAGCCATGATGCCCCCCTCACATGCTTTACATGTGTGTAGGTACATATATATATTGGTTTTGGATCGGCACAGTGTTTTCCGAATTCACCATCACACAATTATTATCCCCCTTTTTAGACATTATACAATTATATATGTACTACTTAAATATATACGAAGTCACCAGTTCAACATATCTCCATGCACGGATTTTCTCAAACACACACATGTATGTGTGTTTAATGCATAGGCCAACATTAAGGTTATGTCCTGCCAAATGATTTTTTAGAATTATAGGAATTGATCCCGAGTCTTAGTATAACCAAGACCAAAGGCAGTTTACATCGTTGAGTGCTACTCCAACGCTCAAAGTGCAGGCCTCCTGTTCGATCTCCAACACACTCAAAAAACAAAACGGCCTCCTGGCCAACCTCCCAGCACACACAAAAACAAAGTTCATACCCATGACTGAACTCCCAACCAACATAGAAAAATAGAACTACTAGGTTCTGAAACTCAAACTCTACACACCTCACCTCGACTGCAGTCTACTCGTGTTGCCTTCCCACAACTGACCCTGCTTTAGTCCTCCCTCCCCTAGTGTTTCTATCCAATCACAGCCTCTAGGTTCTAAGACACAAAGATCTGCTAGAGCCTAGGGCTGCCTAGCCTTCCATGGCGATGCAGGAGCAAGAGTGTCGTTCCCAGCCGCTCTAGACAGCGAGGACGGCCTCCGACGAACCACAACTGCCTGGATTAAGCCCGATAACTGGGGAATATGCGGTGACAATGCATTGAAACCGACGACATGGCTAGCGGTGGTGGTGCTGGTGAAGTGGAGCGGGGGCCGGAGGGGCTTGACATTGTCCGCTCATCCTCGTGCTTGGGTGGCTCTGTTGTCCGTCGTCGGCTCTAGTCTGGTCAGCATCATCTCCAACATTGCTAGCCCCCAATTCCAGCGCAAGCCACACAACCATGTTCCTCGCACCGTGTCGTCGCACAAGGCCACAAGTGGGGCTTCGAGCACCGCGTTCTCCCACCAGCGTCGGCCAAGAAAAAGTCCAAGCGAAAGAGGACGGCGAAGAAGCAGGCAAGCCATGCGCGCTGTGCGACACGACCGAGATGCCGCTCTAGAGGACTTGGCCGATTGACTGCTGGGTCATGCTCTGCAATGCCTGTGGGATCCGAGTGAGGACACCCGAGGTGGTGCTGCTGAAGCTGGTAACCTCCCTCCTCTGGAGACGGACGATCATCTCCAAGCTCCAGCAACCAGTGGCGCCCCCACACGAGATCCAGCTAGTCTCGGACTCACTCTGGGCGGGGCTCCCAAAGTAGGTGCAAGTGCACCTCCCTCCTCCAGCGACGACAATGACGATTGTCGTCTCCGAGCTTGGGTCCCTCCTCAGACGACGACAACGATGACGGTCATCTTCGAGCTAGAGCAATCGCCCCCATAGGAGATACAGGACTCGGAATCCCCGTCGTACAGCCTAATCCTGGACTCCATGATTGATGTCGATGTCTACCTGCTGAAGAAGTGGAACCCGCTCCAGCCCCTAGCGATGAGAATGAGAAGCCGAAGAAGTGGTGCCTGCACTACGACACCACATCGAACCTGTAGTGGAGGACTGGGCCGGCGGGGTGAAGGCACGTTGTGCAATGCATGCAACGTGCGCTACAGGTAGGGCTGCCTGGTGTCGGAATACCGGCCGATGGCGAGCCCTACAAGCTAGTCATAGCACTCCAACAAGCACCGCGCGGTGCACTCCAAATCCACCAGATCGAGGACCATCCTGCACCACCAGCGCCGTACCAGCCTATGAGGACCAGGAAGCGCCGCGAGGGCTAGGGCCGGCAGGGAGTGAGATATGCTACTTCAAGAATTGGGTATGCTAAAGCATTGCTTGACTTAAAAGACATTTCAAAAGGGAGGTATACTCACCTAAAATTCAAATTCAAATTTCAGCCACAAAATATTTGGTGGGCTACCAATGCCTCGACCAATGAGCGAGGTAGCTCATGAGAAAATTAAGGTGAAGAATGATTGGCATGCCAAAAATGTTATTGCTCAAAAATCTAAGTCACACATGGCTAGTCTCCTTCTAACCAAGATATTTGGGATTTGAACCCCGTTCCTACCATGCCCAAGTCTTGATCTTTTTTCTCTCTATTTTCTCCACCATCCCAAATCCCCCACACATCGCTTCTCCGGCTAACCCTCTCCTAGGCGCGACTAGTCTCCAGGAACCTCGTTTTCTATTTTCTCCGCCCCTGACCTCTCCATGTGTCTCTCCCACACATGGCTAGTCTCCATGCACCCAACTCCCAAATCTTTTTCTCTCTATTTCATCTCCCTCCCACCCCCACATGTCACTTCTCCTCACTACAACAAAAATGATTTTGCGAGACATTACCCAAACATTAACACAAGTGATCACAAAATGCAACCGTCTAATAAAATACCCGATGATCTTTAGAGATGGTCACTTTATTTACGGAGGCGGTCACAATGCCCATCTCACAAAATGGTTTCATGGAGGCAAACAATTTAATCACACAAGCAATCAAATTTTTCCCATCTCCTAAATCGATTTACGAAGGCCACCTAAAATCAATTTATGGAGGAGGACCTCTTTAGGGGTCTACCACCAAAATGGAGATGGTGGATCTCTTATGAGGACCGCCTCTATTAATCGTGGCCAAGGCCCAGGAAAAGCTCAAATCGGGCTTGTATAAAAGCAGCACTTAGGGTTTTCTCTTAAATGTTTATGAAAACACCAATTCATATATAGTTGTCCATCACATGACAAAAATCTCGAGGTGTGTTTCTCTCGAACAAACACACACATGTATGTGTGTTTAATGCATAGGCAAAAAATTATGGTGAGGTGTATTTCTCCCGAACAAACACACATGTTTGTGTGTTTAAAGCATAAGGAAAAAATTAAGGTTAGATCCTGCCAAATGATTTTTTTGAATTATAGGAATTGATCCCCAGTCTTACTATAACCAAGAGTCTAAGACCAAAGGCGTTTACATCATTCAGTGCTACTCCAACGCATAAAAGTGCAAGCCTCCACTACTGGAGATAGGTGCTTTGCCGAGTGCCAAGAACACTCGGCAAAGTCCAAAAACACTCGGCAAAGGCCACTCGGTGAAAAAATAACGGCAAAGGCCTCTTTGCGAGTGTCATTATCGGGCACTCGACAAAGCCGCCGAGTGTCGTCCCAAAGCCTTTCGGCAAAGAAAAGTTGTCGTGACGGCGCCGACTGTGTTGACGGCAGCTTTGTCGAGTGCCATACGGGCGACGCTCGGCAAAGGCATTTTTTTTCCTGAAATTCTTTGCCGAGTGTCCAGTTGGCCGACGCTCGGCAAAGAAATGTTTTTGTTTTTTTTTAAAAATATCTTTGCCGAGTGCCGGCCTGCGGAGCACTCGGCAAAGAAATAATTTTCTTTTTTTTTAAAAAAAATTCTTTGCCGAGTGTCACGACCATGACACTTTCAAAAGCTGGCTTCTTTGCCGAGTGTCATGGTCTTGACACTCGGCAAAGTCGGAGAATTGGCTCTTTTTACGCCAGCTTTTGCGGTTGCTAGCTTTGCCGAGTGCAATGGTCATTGCACTTAGCAAAGTGGCCTTTGCCGAGTGTTGCACTCGACAAAAGAGACTATAATGGCCAAAAAAATTTATTTTACATTCCAACACAACAAACAGAAAAAATTTGACATATATTCATCACATCCATCACAATCATCACATCCATCACACATCCATCACTTATATATCACAAACACCATTTATAAGTCACAAACATCAACTGTCTCAATATATCACAACCAAATTCACAAGTTCAAAAGTAGTGCATCGACAAACATCAAGTTCATTACCACAATTCCATCAACATTCACAAGTTCAAATTCATTACCAAGGACGCCATTGAGATTGTGGTGACCGATAAGGATCATGAGGATTAAGGCGAATTATTCAAACCCCCGTTGAGGCTGCACAAAGGAGAATATATTGCATGTGTTAGACATGATTACTTGGCTAGCTAATTAGGAATTACTTGCATATAAGAGACTGCAATTAACTTTCATACTCACAGGTGTATGTCCAGCCCAGGGTGAGGGTACAGGAGGAGGTGGAGGTGGAGCGAGCAGTGCAGGTGGCACAGCTAGACCCGTATGTTGCCCAAGGCTTTGTAGAAACTCCGTGATGTTCGTCAACCTATTCTCATAGGTCTCCGCGATGTTCGTCAACCTATTCTCATAGGTCTCTCGCTGGGACATCAGCTGCGCCTCCAGCTGTTGACGCTGCCTTGCTTCTTCTTCCAGCCGGGCCTGCAACATTTCACTCCAATGTTTCAGTAATACATAGCTAATTACGGTGTGTAAAGGTCAATATACAACGAGTAAAACAGAAATTACCTCGAGGACGTCCACCCGCTGTTGTGCAACGGTCGGCCGTGGGCATATGGCTGGGCTCTCGCTCGTGCTCCGTGCTCGGATCGTGGAGAGGGCGGGCACAGCGGTCGAGTCGATGACGCCGTCGGCAATCCACAAGCGGCCGTGCTTCTTCCCTCCTCCCAACCTCATGACAAGCTCCGTATCAATGTCCTGCGTGCACGGATCGTGGTCTGGCCCATGGATTGACCTTGCCGCCGACGTGTACTCGCTGATGCGGGGGTGGACGCTCGGGTTCGTGTACGCCGAGGGCCCATCCTCCGGGTTGAAGGAGACGTCGGACGTCGCCTTTCCCTTGTGGGACATACACCATGCCTGGAAGTCCGAGCACTCCTGGCCAGAATGTGCCGCCCTCTGCGAGAAAGACAGCAAGAAGATTAGAAATCAGACATAATTGAGCGTCAGAATAGATAATTGACTTCGTGTACCCATGCGTCTCTGTATCCGGCGAGGTTGCGGCTGCCTTAATGGTGTGCTGGTCCTTGCATCTGCAAACGCTGTTCCCTTGCAGCGTTGTGCGTCGCGGCATACTCCTCCGTCAACCAGTTGTCCACGATCTTCTCCCACGCCTCGAGACACGATCCGCACCACCAGGGAATCATCTGCATGTCATCAAGTAATTGACATATAAGAGGATCGAATTAAACCTACTTAATCTCAAAACGAATCAATCTGGATGTTCTCATGTACCTCAATGTACTGCTCCCGGGTCAGGTTCATGGTTCTGGCGTCTTTCTTTTTTACCGCCTGTCCAAGCTTCGACCCGTAGTATGTGACAGTGGCCTGGATGCGCGCCTCATGAATCATGTCGACGACGAGCTTTTTGCAGGCTTTGGTCACCACCTGATCCTTCCTGCCCTCAAATCCCTCCTGGCATTTGAAATAAGCCTGCAGACAAACACGATATTTGTATTCTTATTTTTTAAAGAAAAAGTTCAATGAAAAAGCAATGCTATGCGAGGAGACTTACCTGAACTCCCCAATGACCCACGCCGCCTTGTTGGGGTATGGCTCCGTATCAGGGGCGATGGCGTAGTGGTCAAACGAACAGGCCGCCAACGTCTTTGTCTTGTACGTGACGATGTCGGGGTAGTGTTGCCTGCACAAAAGACCCAGATGCCATTGGGGTGCGTGCGCCACCACCGCACACAACCACCAGTTCCTACACATGTGATTAAGAAAATTAGTAGTTCCTCTATGTTTGAACATATCATATGAAGTAGTGGTAAATAAAATCACAAGTTACTTACTTTTTGCCCTTGAGGCGAATCACCACAGGCGGTGGTGAGGAAGCGGAAAGGGGAGGCTCGTGGGGCCTCGTGAGGTACACACCCGAACCAGGAGGAAGTGGAACCCATGCTTGCCGCCTCCTCGTCGTCCCCGCCCAGGCGTCTCATGAACCAGCTCGTCGTCCTCCTCGTCGCCCCTCTCCATGGGCGTCACCTCCTCCTCCTCCGAAGCGGCTCCCGACGTGCTTGGGGAGGAGACAGCCCTCCTCCTCTGGGGGGCGTTCCTCCTCCTCCTCGCGCGTCAAACCCTCTCCGCCTCCTCCCTTATTTGGTAAAAGCGGCGCCACGGGCCTATGACGCCCACCCGCCATCTTTGTTCAATCACACGAAAAAAAAAGAATAGTATTACATGTATTAGAAATAATATTCATGCTTACATAACACTTAATTAGAAATAGATGCAAAATGATAATCAACTTAATTATAAAAAGTAGTATTACATTTATTAGAAATAATCTTCATTATTGGGATTAGGCGGATCATAGGTCTCGTCATCGCTATCAACATTGTCCAAATCATCAACTCTATCTCGAAGGAGGAATGTTGTCTTCATTGTCATTGCCTAAACATAATCGCTCAAGCATTTGTAGATCCTTCACATTTTGTACCTCATCTCCGGCGTCCTCATCATCAACCCTTTCATTGTCTACTTCCATTCCTATCGCTTTGTTAAGTCTATCACAAAGCTCCTTGTAGCCCCTCTTCTTGAAAGAACTCTCCCTCATATGTGTTTGAATTGAAGTTGTAATCTTCATCGTTTGGGGTAGGTAGTTTACCATGTGGCGATACCTTGTGCACAATAGCCCAACCCTTAAGCTCTTTGTCTTGGCACGCAGATGGCATATAATACACCTAGAAGGCCTGTTGAGCCACAATATAGACATTTTTCCTAGGTACACGGAATCGGGTGAATCTCGACTAGCCCAAGATTAGGGGTCCGTCTCGTTACTCCATATCAAACGGTGGCATTTGAATATGACAGATTAAGAGCTTTGGAACCATGAAATGAAAGTTCATAGATTTCCTCAATTCTTCCATAATAGTCAACCTCATCAGTGCCTGGTGTTAAAACTCCGCTATTTGTGGTTTTTCGATTGGGCCGACTCTGCTCGTAGCCTGCTGTGTGAAAGCGATATCCATTCATGTCGTAGCTGCTAAATGACTTGACCCTAATGGCACAGCCATTTGCAACCTGTCTTAACTCGTCACTTATAGACGCATCGGTTTGGGCCTGCAGGGATAGATATTATTCGAGCGAAGGGTATCATTTTGAACCAAGTACGAGGTAAATTGGAAAGTACCTTCCGTTTGAACCAAGAAATGAAATCGGGCCTCCCTGGTCCCGCACCCTTTGAAAGAAGGGTATCATTTTCCTGCGGGGTAGGATCCCTTCGTCCATGCTAGGATTGACGAAGAAATTCCCTGTACCAACGAGAAATAAGGGGTTGGATGCGGAATAGTGTGACGGCGTATTGAAACAAGTTTGTTGAGAACTTACCCAATGAACGGCTGCACCTTGACAAGGTTTGTCAACACATACAGCATGATACTGCGCCACTCTTCATTTTTCAATTGCTTAGTGGTCGATGCACTTGCGCTTACGAGTTGCCCTTGGAAAAGGCTGAGGTTCGATTCATTTTCACCAGCATTGTAACGAGGGGGTGGATTATGCACGCTAGGAAGGTTCGGTTTGTAGTATTTCTGTGTGAAGTTTGCCACCTCCTCCCTAACGGATTCCTCTGCAATGGAAGCCTCAATTTCGGCCTTATTTCTACATTTTTTGCGAACAGTCTTCAGACATCTCTCGATTGGATAGCACCAACGGGCCTACACGGCCCCCCATATGTGCCTCATACGGGAGGTGCACAATCAAATGCTGCATCGGCAAGAAGAAGGCGGGTGGAAAGATCTTCTCCAACTTATAGACCAACACAGGTGCTGCTTTTTCCAAGTCACGAACGATGGACCGGTCAAGCTCCTTTGCACAAAGCTGGCGGAAGAAATAGCTCAACTCTACAAGCACTTGCCATACATGATCAGGGTCATTGCCTCGAACCATCGCTGGAAGAAGATGTGGAAGTCATGACTCTTCATCCCGTTGACTCGCAGAGTGCCTAAGTTGACTCCCCTCCTCAGATTCACTGCATACCCATCAGGGAACATTAGCATTTGTATCCATTGAAGTACTTCCCTCCTTTGAACCCTAGTCAAGACAAAATCGACCTTAGGCTTTTTCCATGTCTTGTTGCCTCTAGGAGGCTGCATCTCTTGCTTTGGTCTATCGCATAACATTGCCAGGTCCACTCTAGCCTTATGGTTGTCCTTAGACTTTTCAGTGTCCATGAGTGTTCCCAAAAGTGCCTCGGCGACATTCTTCTCAGTGTGCATTACATCGATGTTATGTGGCAGAAGAAGGTCATCGAAATAGGGGAGCCTCATCAAGCCTGACTTATGAGTCCACATATGTTGCTCACCATATCCCACAAACCCACCCTCAGGATTGGGCACGAGAGCATCTATCTGTGCATGAACCTCGGCACCACCATCATCCACGGTGGAGGGTCTACATCACTCTGACACCTTTCGTAAAGTTCTTGATGTCTTGTCCGAATGGATGTTCACAAGGGAGGAATTGCCGATGTGTGTCGAACGATGAATACTTGCCACCCTTCGCAACTAGATGAACCTCAAAGCTTCCTTACATCTTGGGTATGGGAACTTCCCGTGAACACATCACCATTGAATAACCCATACGCCAGAAGTTATGCATGGAGTAATCGGTACCAAACGTGCATTTTGAAGCTTGTCTTTGTAGCTCATCAGATGTCCATACCCTTCCTCCCAAGCATGGATCAATTCATCAATCACGGGCTCCATGAACACACCCATATTACTCCCCCCGGTGTCCGTGAATTATCAACGATAAGAATATGTTATGTCGTTCAAAGGAGACACCGGGGAGATTGAGGGAACAACGAACACGGGCCAACATGTGTATGGGGCAGCCATCATTCCATAAGGATTGAACCTGCATCTGTTGCTGCAACGCAACACGTACATTCTGAGCCTCTCCGACTTTGTTACGATAAATGTGATCAAAGTGTTTCCATGCTTCACCATCGGCCGGATGCACCATCTTCTCGAGGATGTACCATTTTCCATTTTGTGCCATGTCATCTGTTTTGCGGATTCCTCGGTCACGAATAGCCATTGGATCCTCGGTAGGAACGGAAGGTGCTGTAAGATCTTCGCTGGGACCGTCATCTGACTCTTCCGGCCATCACCAGTCTACCTCCAGTACCTAGATGATTCACATTTTGGACAAGATTTTGCGTCCTTGTGTTCTTTCGAATAAGACACACCCCTTCTCGGACAAGCATGTATCTGCTCATACAAAGATCTTAAGTGCCCGGAAGGAGCTTCGTGAATCATACATGCTCTTTGGCAAAATGTGGCCCTCTAGAAGCGTGGTGCCAATCACGATCAACATCTTATCGAAGCCTTCCCGACTGATGTTTAACTCGGACTTCAATGCCATCAAGCGTCCAATGGCGTCCAGTTCAGACACCGATGACCGGTCGTGAAGGGGTTTCTGAGCTGAGTCCATCATGTTGTAGAACGCCTATGTGGCTACCTCCATCTCCTCCTTCTCTTGTCCTTCAGCAAAATGTGCTTGGTGAACATCATCTAACAAGTCTGCTACCCCCGCATCAGCATCAAAAGCTTCGACGCGTGGTCTCACCACCTCCTCTCTCGTACGATGGGCTTCACCATGGTGGATCCACCGGGTGTAGCCCGGCGTATATCCATTCTTCACAATATGTTTACCCATGTTCACTCTGTTTATCCTTCTCCTGTTTGCACATTTGGAGCAGGGACACAACTCTAGCAAATGTGCTTTAGAAGCCTTGGCAAATGCCTGGTTCAAAAAAGCCTCGGTCTTGCGGAACCATTCAGCTGTGTACTCCCTCTGACTTTTCCAAATTATGTACATCCACTTGTGACGGTCATCCATCCTCTAACATAAATACCAGCCAGTAATGCAACCATCAACTACATCTACATGACTTTTATACTGTCTAATAGGTGAGGATAGGTCCTAATCCCATCCAGGATGCGTAGATGAGGTTAGTTCCATGGTTCTGCTCCTATTCGAGACAGATTTTTCGGCAAAGACTTCCCTCATTGTTCTCCCGATACACGTCCCGGCAGGGAGAGTGTGTATCTAGAGAACAACGGGGAGGTGATGCCGAAACCCCTCGCTTCTAGGATCGGAGGACCATGGAAACTAACTCATCTACGCATCCGTGGACTAATCCAAAATGTGGACAATCCGAAACAGATTCACGATTATCGAGATATGCAAAGATATGCATACCACCAACCATATCTCTTTTCGGACGGGAGACGCCTAACTTGGTTACGCAATCTCGACCATGGTACGGAAAAGAGGGGTTATACCTAGGGTGTCGGTGGAGTCAAAGAAGCGGGCGGTGGCGAGTCGGTGCAGGAAGGCGTGGCGGACGCGTGCGGTGTAGACCCGCAACGCCGAGGAAGACGATCGGGGTCGCCGAGGTGCTCTGGCTACGCTCAGACAGTTCCTTCACCCGCATGAAAAACAAATAGATTTGGGTCAATTGAAAATTTGGCAGACCTCCCCTGCACGGGAGGTTTCCAAAACTGCAAAAAAACAACTGCCAGGCCGACATAGACAACGGCTCAAGGCCGACAATCACAACGGCTTGAAGGCCGACAATCACAATAAGCGCATGGATATACCTTGGCGGCGGGGCGTTGGCGGGGCGGGAACACGGAGAAGGTGGCACCCGAGGCATGCTGCGAGGCAACAGCCGAGGCACCTCCTCCTCCCCTCTTCTCGCTTCCTCCCCTTCCTCTCCTCCCCTGAGCCTCCTCCTTCTTCTCCTCCCCTTCCTCCTCCTCCTTCCTTCTTCTCCTCCCCGCCTCCTCCTTCTCCCCTCCTTCTTCCTCCTCTTCTTCTTCCTTCTTCTCCCCTCCTTCTTCCTCCTCTTCTTCTTCCTTCTTTTCCCCACCTTCCTCCTCTTCTTCTTCCTTCTTCTCCCCTCCTTCTTCCTCCTCTTCTTCTTCCTTCTTTTCCCCCTCCTTCCTCCTCTTCTTCTTCCTTCTTCTCCCCTCCTTCTTCTCCCCCTCCTTCTTCCTCCTCCCCGGGGCCGCACGAGCAAGGGGGCGGCGCTGACGCTGGCACGCTGGCGGGGCAGCTGGGGGACACGGCGGGGCAAGGCGGGCGGGCGGGGACGGGGGCACGGGGGGGAGGCGACGCGTGGCAAGGCGATGGGGAGGCGACAGGGGCAGCGGCGGGCAATCTGCGACGGCCAGCGGGGAAGCTCGGCATGAATACGGCACGCAGGCGGGGAATGGGGCAGCGCGGCGGGCAAGGGGCGGCGTATGTCGGGGCGGAGGGAAATGGATAGGGTTTGGCCGGTGGGCAGTCATTGGCCCAATTTAGTTTTAGGGCCTTTGCCGAGTCTTCAACGTGACAACGTGACAATTTATCTTATATCACATGTGGAGATATCCTGGTTTCTAAGCACCGTGACGTGACAATGTGCACGAAACTTTTCAAATTTTTACCATAGGCTCCACATGCGATATAATGATGTCTCCACAAGTTTCGTGATTTTCGGAATCCGTTTGAATTTTATACAATTTAAAAACACTTTGGCATGAAGTTTCTCCTCATGTTTCGTGAACAAGATGTTAAAATTTCCGGCCAGTTCCTGGACACGGCCTCAAAAGACACTCACTAGCATGACTATCATTTTTGAATCACTAGATTTCATTATTCGGCGACCTTCTGCAGTTCAAACTTGCATTTTCCCGATAGGAATCAACGAAATGAAATTAATTAAAAAAATATAGTAAAAAGTCACAAAATTCCACCAAATTTGAACATGTAGTTTCATGCAATGTATAAAGGCTACAGAAAAAATCTGGAGGCAAAAACAAAAAAAAAAAAAAATACTTTGCAGTGCACGACCGGCACTCGGCAATTAAAGTCTTTGCCAAGTGCCAGGATAGGGCACTCTGCAAAGAAAATAGTTAAAAAATAAAAAAAATCTCGGCAAAGGCTCACGGTGGGTGGCCGCCGTCACCTCGGTTAGTCTTTGCCGAGTGCGCCCCTTTGCCGAGTGCTTGGCACTCGGCGCTTTGTCGAGTGCCAGACTTTGCCGAGTGTTTGATGCTTGGCTTTGCCGAGTGCGGCACTTGGCAAAGTCTGGCTTTGCCGAGTGCCCGATATTTGGCACTCGGCAAAGCCGGAGACACTCGGCGAAGGCCCTGTTTCCGGTAGTGCTCCTGTTTGATATCAAACACACTCAGAAAACAAAACGCCCTCTTGGCCAACCTCCCAGCTCGCACAAAAAGAAAGTTCATACGCATGACCGAACTCCAACCAACACAGTAAAATAGAGCTACTAGGTTCTAAAACTCAAACTCTACACACCTCACCTCGACTGCAGTCTACTAGTTCTGCCTTCTCACACCTGACCCCGCTACACTCCCCTCCTCTAGTATATCTATCCCATCAGGGCCTCCAGATCTGCTAGAGACTAGGGCTTCCTGCCTTCCCTTCCATGGCGATGCAGGAGCAAGAGCGCTGTTCCCAGCCATTGGAGACAGCGAGGACGACCTCGACGAATTGCAGCTGCCTAGATTAGTTCCAATAACTGGGGAATCTCTGGCGACCATGCATGGAGACCGGTGACATGACCAACGGTGGTGCTACTGGCGAGGAGCAGCGGGGCCAGAGTGACCTGACCTCGTCCGCTCATCCTCGCCTCAGGTGGCTCTGTTGTCCGTCGTCGACTCCAGTCTTGTCAGTGTCAGCTCCAACATTGCCAACCCCAAAAGCACAAGGATGAAGCCATGTCCCCTGCGCCGCGACGTCCCACAAGGCCATAAGTGGAGCTTCAAGCATCCAGTTCTCTCACTAGCGCCGGCCAAGAAGAAGGCCAGGCGGAAGAAGCGGGACAAGCCATGCGCGTTGTGTGTGGTGACCGAGACGCTGCTATGGAGGACTTGGCCGACCGATTGCCGGGTCATGCTCTGTAATGCCTGCGAGATCAAGGTGAGGACACCTGGGGTGGTGCTGCCCGAGCTGGTGTACCTCTCTCCTCTGGCGAGGGTCGGTCATCTACATGCTCCAGCATTCGTTGGTGCCCACACGAAATCCAGCTAGTCTCGGACTCACCTGGGGCAGTGCACTCGAAGCAGGTGCAGCTGCACCTCCCTTCTCTGGTGATGACAATGATGACGGTCATCTTTGAGCTTCAGTAACCGCACCCACAAGAGATCCAGGAATCAGAATACCAACCTAATATCCGCATCCTAGACTCCATGATTGATGCCGACATCTAACTGCTGAAGAAGACGTCGCCCAGGCGGAAGTCTCCACCACCTCCTCCTCCTCCGATGGTAGAACCCACACCGGCGTCGAAGAGGGCTTAGCTTTAGAGAGAGAGGAGAGAGAATCCATCCGCACCGTTATCAAGCCAAGGTAGAGAACGTGAAATGCCACCAGAGTGCTCTGGGTCTCTATTCACATCCCTCGACCGGTTCCAATCCGCAATTGTGAGGAGGAATACGAAGAGCACCTCGCCCCAACTCCACGAACGGATCACCGGAGCGCCGTGCGGCACCAGTCGAAGACACCCAAATGGTGAGCAACCAGAATCCGCAGCTCACAGAACAACGTCGTGGTGCAAGAATAGGGGCTCTAGGACTGCCAGTGCCTATCCTAGAGGGGAGTATATCAACACAACCGAGTGTAGAAAAGGTAGGTAGGGTGTTGCCTGCACGGCTAGCGCGTGAGGCACGAGGAAGACAACACCACCCAACCTGAAACTGAAACTGGAGCCGGAAACGTGCGATTCCGGAGAAAGCTAGAAGCGAGCCAGGAAACGCGGGAACAGATGGACCTAGTCGACGGCTTGGAGCCATGATTCTCCGTCCCCCTGAGGATGTGTATTGCTCACATGCTTTACGTGTGTGTAGGTATCTATATACCTTTGTCTCTTGGTTTTGGATCGGCATAGTGTTTTCCTAGTTCACCATTACACAATTATTATCCCTTTTTTGACACTATATATATACTACTTAAATGTCTATGAAATTGCCAATTCTCCATATCTCCATGCACGGCACACACTATATATATATATAGTCGTCCCTCAGGACAAAAATCTCAAGGTGTATTTCTCTTGGACACACATGTATGTTTTAATGCATAGGCCAAAATTAAGGTTATGTCCTAGCAAATGATTTTTTTTAGAATTATACGAATTGATCCCCAGTCTTACTATAGCCAGGACCAAAGGCAGTTTACATCATTCAGTGCTACTCCAACGCTCAAAGTGCAGGCCTTCCTGTCCGATCTCCAACACACTCAGGAAACAGAACGGCCTCCTGGCGAACCTCCCAGCACACACATCTGACCCCGCTCCACCCTACCTTCCCTAGTATTTCTATCCCATCACAACCTTCAGATTCCAAGACACCAAAATCTGCTAGAGCCTAGGGCTGCCTGCCCTGCCTTCTATGGTGATTCAGGAGCAAGGGCACTGTTCCCAGCCATTGGAGATGGTGAGGACGACCTCCGATGAACCGAAGCTGCCTAGATTAGGCTTGATAACAGGGGAATCTGCGGCGACCATGCATGAGACTGGTGACATGACCAGCGGTGGTGCTACTGGCGAGGAGGAGCAGGGCCATAGTGACCTCGACCTCGTCCGCTCATCCTCGCCTTGGGTGGCTCTGCTGCCCATCGTCGGCCCCAGTTTGGTCAGCGTCAGCTCCAACATTGCCAGCCTCCAATTCTAGCACAAGCCATGTTGCCATGTCCCACAGGACCGCGAAGAAGCAGGACAAGCCATGTGCGCTGTGTGGGGCGACCGAGACGCCGCTATGGTGGACTTGGCCGACCGACCGTCAGGTTATGCTCTGCAATGCCTGCGAGCTCCGGGTGAGGACGCCCGGGGTAGTGCTGCCCGAGCTGGTGTACCTCCCTCCTCTGGCGATGGTTGGTCATCTACGAGCTCCAGCATCCAGTGGCGGTCTCGGACTCACCTGGGCAATGCTCCCGAAGCAGGTGCACCTGCACCTCCCTTCTCTGGCAATGAGGAGTCCACACCATTATCAGGCCGAGGCAGAGGAGGACGCGAAGTGCCGCCGGAGTGCTCTGGGTCACTATTCACATTCCTCGACTGGTTCCAATACGCCATTGTGAGGAGGAAGATGAAGAGCACCTCGCTCCAACTCCACGAACGGATCACCAGAGCACCGGACGGCACTAGACGGAGACACCCCAATGGTGAGCAATCAGAATCCATAGCTCACAGAACAACCTCGCGGTGCGAGAATGGGGGCTCTGGGATTGCCGGTGCCTATCCTAAAGGGGAGTATATTGACGCAGCTCGATCGCCGTTCGCTTCTTTCTAGGTGGTCTCATCATCACTCAGCAAACTTTGGGCTTCATGCTTTACGCATGTGTAGCTATATATACAAAGACTATATATAGTCCTCCCTTAGTACAAAAAATCTGAGTGTGTTACATATACACACGCTGATCAAATGAAATACTGAATTCTGAATCCTAACTCTGAATTCTCACGAGCTGCCTGATAACCTAGGTTTTCATCTTAGTTATCATGAGCGCGGTTAGTTGCGTCTCCCAGTGGCGACTCCGCCGCCATCTCTCCCTCTCCGCGAGACCTTCGCAGCCCCTCACGGCGAGGGTGACGAGGGGGCTCCCGGCTCCCTCCGCTCATCCCGCTCCCGGGAGGTGGTGGTGGGAGCACGGCGCGGTGGCCACCGCAGGCATGTTTCCTCCCCACGCTGATGTGTTAGGGCCTCAAGTCCGGTGAGGTGCGAACGCCCGCCACGACCTCGATCAAATCGAGTCAACCCAGAGAGAAGGGGCGGGCGTCGGTGACCAGGTCCAAGGTGGGAGGTTGGTGGACAGGTGGAGCCCTCTCTCGACCATGGACCCTGCAGGAGCTGGCGCCACAGGTTAGCAAAGCACCCGTGACCCGCGACCTTGAGGTGGAAGATGACGTCTATGAGTTACAGGGGACAGGCTGTGGTTTATCCCAAATCAGGATCGAGTTTCCACCGCCAAACCCATTGATGAGGGCAACCTCTGCTAGGTGGAGAGGGATCTCTGGAGGGATTTTTTTTTACAAAGAGAGCGATTTCTATCCGATTGGTCCTGGAGACGTGTGGGAGAGGGAGCCACTGAAGCTGAAATTACTGAATCTGTTGGGGGCGAAGGGAGGAAGAGCTTCTGCAGGTGGTGAAGGACAGCATGGCGAAACGAGGAAGGCGGGCGCAGCCTCGACCAAGGGCGGAGGAAGAGTGGGAGGATTGGGGTGCAGGGGGTTGGAATCAATTCCCCCATCCCTATCCCCCCACCAGCATCACCGGCGTGAGTTCTTCGGTCAGCCACCACCGTCAGCCGTATGGGTACTACCTAATCCTGCTCCTCAACCTCCATCACCGTGCTTTGGTAAGCAGTTTGAGGTCCCAGACCTAGACGGGGTGGCGACAGGAGCTGGTCGAGGAGAGCTTAGATTGGGAGACAGCAGGTTGAGAAATGAACAAGAGCCGAGGAAAGCTGAATCGGATCGAACTCAGCAGCAACAATCAAAGGTTGATATGGAAGTGGAAAAGGATGAAGCGATGTCGAGATGCTAAGGGCAAATCCATGGATGTAGTTTGCTTCAATTGTGGTGAAATAGGGCATTATAGTACTGCTTGTGGCAAAGCTAGATGCTGTTTTATCTCTGCAGGCTCGAGAATCATGTGGTGGATGATTGCCCAGTGGAAGAAAAACTATGCCGCAGCGCAGTTTTGTGGAAGTGCCAGAAAGGTCTGGGTTTTTTCCACATTGATGTGGAACCTAGAGGAAACAGATTTAACCAATCGGAAGGGCCTTGATAATTTTGGAATTCTCACAATTGAGCAAGGGGACATAAGTGAAGCTGACTTGATTGGTCATCTGAAGAGGTTGTTTGATGAAAAATGGGACTGGAAGTTGAGACCTGATGAGGAGTATACTTACATTGTTAGGTTCCTCCACACAAAAGAGTTGAAAACTTGGTGATTGGAAAAATGTCTCTGTTTCCTTTAGAAGGATCTGATGCTGTAGCCTCAATCAAGCCCTGGAATGGGATGTTGAGCCAATAAGTTCACTGGAGGAGGTGTGGATTCAGGTCAAAGGTATTCCACCAAAGTGGGCTGACTGGTGGACAATCAGAGATGTGGCCTCAAGTTTAGGACTGCTGTTGGAAGTTGATTGGACAGAACTCTTTGCTAGCTACTTTTCTACTGTCAGAATGAGGATCAAGTGTAAGAATCCAGCTAAAGTGCCTTTTGAAAGAGTGTATGAGCTTGGAGGTGACTGTTACATTATCTACTTCAAGACTGAAGGGGTGGAGCAAATAGGGAATCCAAAGGGCAGGGATGATGGTGGAAGTGATGGTAAAGAGGGTGATAAAGACACAGGTGATAAAGAAGGGGAGAAGAAAAATGAAGACAATGGAGAAGATGATGACTTAGATGAGGAGGATCTGCTGGATGATGACACAAGAGGACTGGAGGAATCTAAGAAGGATGGAGGAATGAGTAGAAGAACTCAGTAACAAGCAAGATGGGCAAGCTGATAACAAAAAGGGCACCAAAGGAGTGTGGGTAATGTTTCTCTGTCCCCGAAAAATACCAACTCGGTCAGGAGATCTCTGAATTTCCGGAAGACAAAACTGGATGTGATGATGAACAAACCAAATGTACCAGCCTGCTTAGGGCTATGGAGTTAGATAGCTCTGATGATGAAGAGGATGGAATTCAGCAAGACCTGCTATCTAATCAAAGAGAGGATGAGGAGATGCTCACCTTACCAAAGGAATGGGTGGACCATTTAGTTTCCAAAAGATCAGAGGGGAACTTGGAGGGAATGATAGTAGACTCACAAGAAATTGAGTCTGGGGCGTAAGAGCTTATAAGTAAGGAAGATGAAGAGCAGCAGTGTACACAACCTTCTGTAGAGGAGGTGGCAAGATGCTTGAATCAGAATGTTGCAGAAGAGAGACCTAAGAAGAACAAAAACCAGTTGTGGGGGCCCATCTTGGCTCCAAGGAAAAGCAAAAGACTCTGTGAAGATGGGAAGTCTATGCTTGAGAGGCTCAGGAGAACAAGAAGAAATGAATCTAGATGGGTGTCAAGGTAAAAAATCTAAGACTCTTTGTCAGTTTGATTCTTCTACTTTATCTGATATTGCTAATGTGATAGGAGTAGTTGCTAAGGATGGACATCCTTTCAATCAAAATTTGTTAGATAGTATGATAGACTTAGACCAACAAAGAGGTGTCAACCATGAAAAGTTGTGCAAGTAGAGTGCTAAGGACAGAAAGGATCTTCTACAGTAGATGATAGAAATAGAGAAAAGAATGTTACTAGTGATCAAGTCTCAGAAGAATATTGTTGTATGAACTGTGAGGGAGGCAACCCTCTAGTTCTAACGATACATAGTCTTTGGGGATACAGATTCAGTAGATGTGTCATCAGAGGGTGGCTACCCTAGTCTGATGTCTCATAATGAAGAACAAGATGATTTAGTAGATGAGTATGATAAGGATAAAATTAGAAATAAGGTAGGTAGAGCATATAAAAAAAAGTAAAAATGAAAGGCATGTTCTGGAATATCGGGGGCTTGGGCCAACTTCGGAAGAGTTCTTGCTCTAGCTAGTAAAATCAGAGAAAACCATTTAGATTTTGTAGGAGTGGTAGAGACTAAAAAGGATGAGTATTCCTCAAGTATACTTAGAGCTATTTCTGGCAATAATAGATTCAATTGGTGTTCTTTGAGATCCAAAGGCTCCGCAGGTGGTATTCTGATAGGAGCCAATGACAATTTGTTTACTATGTCTACCTGTGAGTTGTTGGAATTTTCTGCCAGTGTCATGTTGACAAATAAAATGTCAGGTTTTTCTTTTAAAGCTGTGGTAGTTTATGGTTCACCTTACGAAGAGGGTAAACAAGCTTTTCTAGAGGAGTTACATACTGTAATAGGAGCTTGGCAAGGCCCTATGATCATAGGAGGGGATTTTAATTTGGTCAGGTCTACTGCAGATAAAAGCAATGGCATTGTTAATTTTAAATGGGTAGATCTTTTTAATGATTGGGTTAATAGATGGGGCTTACTGGAGTTAGAGTTAAGAAATAAGAAGTATACTTGGACTAATAATCAGGAAAACCCTATCATGGCAAGATTAGATAGAGTTTTTTATTTCTCACGGATCTTGAGAGTGCCTTCCGCCTGGCTAGAGTGAAGGCATTGGACAAGATCCCAAGTGACCACAATCCTTTGTTGGTTGACTTAGGGGACAATGTCTACTATGGTAAAAAAAGATTCAGATTTGAGAAATGGTGGTCACAGGAGGAGTCTTTTCACAAGGTAGTTGAAAAAGCTTGGTCTGTACCTTGCTCTGAGAAAAGTGCTTTAGACACTTGGCAGTTTAGAGTTAAAACCTTTAGGTGACTAGTTAGGGGCTGGGCTGCCAATCAAATTGCCCTTTGAATAAAACTAAGAAATGTCTATCACAGGAGTACAATGTTTTGGATCAGGCTTTAGAAGAGAGAGATCTAAATAAGGCTGAGTGGACTAGATATAAACAACTAGAAAATGAGCTAGAAAAGATTTGGAGAATTGAAGAGATTAAGATTAGACAGAGATCTAGAGAGAGGATATCCTAGAAGGTGATAGGAATACTGCCTATTTCCATGCTGTGGCTAATTATAGGAATAGGAAAAGAAGATTGATTATTTAGAAAGCCCTGTTGGTCATGTCTCTGATCAAAAGGGCATGATGGATATTGCTGTTATTTTTTATAAGACTCTCTTTGCTAAAGAAGATAGGGGTGATATTAAGCTGGGGGATGACCTCTGGATGTCTCTCAAATGGTAAGTAGTGAAGAAAATGACTTTTTTAGTTGCCCCTTTTCTGAGAAAAGAGATTCAAGAAGCTATTTTTAGCTGCTATCCAGAAGGTGCCCCTGGCCCTGATGGTTTGTCTTTTCTTTTTACCAAAATACTGGAACCTGATTAAAAAAAGATGTGGTTGCCATGTTCCATGAGTTCTATAAAGGGACCTAGACATTTATAGATTAAATTTTGCTTTAATAACCTTAGTTCCTAAGGTAGAAAGTGCCTGTAATATGAAGCAGATTAGGCCGATTAGTTTGCTTAACTGTAGCTTTAAAATGTTCTCTAAGCTCCTTACTATTAGATTAGGAAAAGTTGCTCAGAGATTAGTGGCCACTAATCAGAGTGCCTTTATTAAGGGAAGGTATATTCTAGAAAGTGTAGTAGTAGCCCATGAAGTAGTCCATAGTTTGCACACAAATAAGGAAAAGGTGTTGTCCTGAAACTAGATTATGAAAAGGCTTACGATAGGGTTAGTTGGGATTTTCTCTTTTGAGGTCTTAGAGTCCAGAGGTTTTTCAACAACTTGGGTTTCCTGGATTAAAAATTAGTTATGGAGGATCTTTAGGAGTTATAGTCAATGGTGAAGATAGTTCCTATTTCAAGTCTGGCAAGGGCCTCAGGCAAGGGACCCTTTGTCTCCTTTACTGTTTAATCTAGTAGGAGATGCTTTCTCTAGGATGTTAGACAAAGCAGCCTCTTCAGGAGTTTGATTAGGGGGTTTGAATGATTTTAGACAAAATGAGATTATTTCACTACAATACGCAGATGATATGCTTTTGTTTAGTAGTGCTGATACTGCTCACATTGTAAATCTCAAACAAGTGCTAATGTGGATTGAGCAAATCTCAGGGATGAGGGTGAACTTCCATAAGAGTGAGATCATTTCTCTAAACTTAGAGGTGGAAGAAACTCAATTAGTTGCTGACATCTTAAATTGCCCTATAGGTTCTTTTCCTTTAAAATACCTAGGAGTCCCTTTACATTATGATAAGCTGTCTAGAAATGATATACAACCTTTGGTAGATAAATTGCTTAGTAGGATTGCTGGTTGGAGAGGAAAGCTCTTGTCCTTAGCTGGTAGGGCCTTGTTAATCAAGTCTTGTCTTGCTAGCATACCTGTTTACTTACTCTCGTTTATTAAGTTCCCCAAATGGGCGATCAAATTCTGAATACACAGATGAGTAACTGTCTTTGAATGATCTAGAAAATGCCCACAAATTCCATTTGGCTAATTGGAATTTGGTGTCCAACTTGAAGAATATGGAGGTTTGGGGCTACCTAATCTCAGGGACTTGAATGTCTGTTTGCTGGCCTCTTGGCTCAAGAGGTACAATCATGATAGAAATAAGTTGTGGACAGAAATTTTGAATTTTAAGTATAGTACAGATAAACCTAACACTATGCATTCTAGAACTGTAGGTGCATCTTCTTTTTCAAAGGAGTTATGTGGGCTGCACAGGCAGCCAAGTTAGGATACAAATGGGTGATTGGAGATGGGAAAAAGGTTAGATTTTGGGAAGATAATTGGCTTGGAGCTTCTAGTTTAGCCATTCAATATTGGAAGCTTTATAGACATGTAAATGAAAAGAACAAAGTAGTAGCTGATTTATGGGATGGGGATGTGCTGAAATGTACCTTTAGTAGAATGGGAGATCAAACTATGCTGGACTTATGGGATGAAGTATGTCAAATAGCTTCTACCATTTCCTTTAATGATGAGGAAGATGTCATGGTCTGGCAATTTTCCTCTAGTGGTATCTATTCAGTCCAGTCTCTTTACAAAATAGTGAACTTCAGAGGCATCAAACCAGTGTTAGTGCATTCTCTTTGGGATATTAAGATTCCCCCGAGAGTACATTACTTCCTTTGGCTTTTAGGTAAAAATAGGACTCTTACTAGAGATAACCTAAGTAAAAGAAAAAAGGTCAAGGACCCAACCTGCCTTTTTTGCTCTGAGCAAGAAACAGTGCATCATCTATTTTTCGATTGTGCTGTAGCTAATCAGATGTGGACTGTTCTGTCCAGAATATGTGGAGTGGAGTTAGGAAGGTCTTTGGAGTGCATTGGTAGATATTGGTTAAGTAACAAGAGAAATGGAGTTATTAATATTATTACTTCTGCTGCTTTATGGTGCCTCTGGAAACTTAGGAATGATTTATGTTTTCAGAGATTGGGGTGGAAGAGTATGGATATACTCCTTCACAGAATTGCCAAGACAATACAGAAGTGGGCTATCCTATGCCCGGTGGAAAAGAAAGAGGATCTGATGATGAAGGCAAACTTAATCAAGAAGGAAGCTGTGCAAGTGTGGTGGCTGAGCTGGAGATAGAAGATCAAGGCTGGAACCAGTGGAAGTTCAACTGGAGTCTGGACCAACCTCGTGAAATCTTCATCTGAATAGTGCCGGGGTCTGGAGCAAGACCCCCCAGAAGTTTGTTGCTTTGTTGCGTTAATCGTCTATGCAGTTGTTGTTGGTAGTAAATAGTAGCTGATCGTTTTTCTCAGGTTCAGCTGGGTGCTGCCTGTCTATGTTTTTACTTAGATGCCTGGTTGGTTCGTTTTGGTATGCTGAACTGTAAACGTGAACAGATGACTCACACCCATCTGCTGCGATGTAATGTTCCTGGTCTATTGACCGTGGTTAATAGACAGGGGCCGCGCCCTAAAATTCTAAAAAAAACATATACACACGCCACTTGCTTGGACTCATGCATGTGTTTAATGCATAGCCAAAATTAAAGGTTATGTTCAGCCAAATGATTTTTTAGAATTATAGGCATTGATCTCCGGTCTTAGTATAACCAGGACCAAATAAAGACAGTGACAGTGATAGTGACTTAGTATAACCAAGACCAAATAAAGGCAGTGACATTGGGCAGTGGGCAATCGGCAGTGGTAGTGACATTGGGCAGTGACAGTGACACACGGCAAGGCGAAAGTCATGCACAATGTACCTTATCAGATCGGGCCCTCCTCTTTCCCCACCCTGAACCCAAATCCCCTCCTCCGATCCGACCCCGATCAAGCCACTACCTTGCCCAAAATTAACCCAGCCTCCACGTCCACCTTAGATCTCGTGACCCTGCCGACGGTGACTACAGCGGATCTAGCAGCAAGACGGCTCCGGTGTCGGCGCCCATGGAGAAATTCAAGTCCAAGTCGAAGAAGGACGAAAACAACAACTGGACTAGGCCCACCTCCTGCAAGCGCAAGAAGAATGCAATGTCGCAGCCAACTGCTACGCAGCCCTGGCCTGGCGCCGCCGGCATCGAGGATTGCGTGGATTTAGAGTGAGGAGAGGAATCCGTACATACTGTTATCAGGCCGAGGAAGAGGAGGATGCGAAGTGACGCTGGCCAGTGCACAAGGTCTCTATTCATGTCCCTTGACCGGTTCCAATCCACTGGCTGGTGAGATCGAGGACGGCGTGATCACTCCTGGCGAGATCAAGGCCACGCCTGCCGAGATCGGAGACAACATGCCAAGACCTAGCCTTCTGAGGAGGATTGGCGCCACACTCCTAGCTGCTAGCTCGATGCCGGACGAGCTGGCGGAGGAGAGGGCAGCGGAGCGGGTCGTCGTGGGCGTCGCTGTTCACAGCAGCCATGAGTGCCGCAGGCAGGCGTGGTGGATTCCCGTGACGAGGTTTCAGAGGCTGTCGCCGGCAAGAGGAAGAAGGAGACAGCGGCTGCAGCATTTGTATCTCAGGAGAAGGAAGAAGAACCATTGAAGAAGACGCCGAAGCCCGCTGGTGCTTTGGGTGTGGCCTCCGAGGACAGTGACATTCAAGTTGAAGAGATGGAAGCACAATTCTGGAAGAAGCTGGACACCCTGAAAGCTCATGTCGATGCTTGGCAGTCCTTTAATATGATGCTGTGGATGCCACACAGGGCACGCTCCAAGCAACAGCAGCAACACCACTGCCGCTTGTGGAGGAGGTCTTGTGAGGGGGAAGCCAAAGAGCACCTCACCCCAACTCCATAAACGGTTCACCAGAGAGCCGGTCGGCATCATACGGAGACACCCCAATGGCGAGCAACCGGAATCCGCAGCTCACGGAACAACCTCGCGGTGTGAGAATAGGGGCTCTGGGACTGCCAGTGTCCATCCTAGAGGGCAGTATATCGATGCAGCCGAGTGCAAAAAAGGCAAGCGGGGTGTTTCCTGTGCAGCGAGTGCATGAGGCACGAGGAAGACGACACCGCCGAACCCGAAACTGAAACCGAAAACTGAAACGTGTGGCGATCGCCCAGGGGTCATTGCCTTGCGAGATGAGATGCTGGAGAAAGTCAGAAGCGATCAAGGAGACAGGGGAATGTACAGGCTCTCTGCCGCCACGTTTGTTGAGGCACATTTGTGACTGCGTCATGACACCCGCCTCCTCCAACACCCTAGTCGGGCAGGTCGCCCGGATGCGAGTGGGAGATTGGCGGTAAAACCCTAGTGCGGACAACGGCAGCAGAAGCGTAGCAGGGGATTGGGGGAGGGAGAAGACAAACTAGACGAACATGCTCTGCCAGAATGTTTAGTGGCTCCATGGTTCAGGGGCACCTATGCGTCATTATAAAAAACAAAATACCGTACATGCCACAAAGGTGTAACACCCAAAAATTTGCATCACTTTAAAATAGTTGAATTTGATTTATTAGCCTTTGTGTGAGCATTTAACATAGGCAAAATAATTCTTTTTGTGAAATTAAAATTAATCATAAGGTTAAGAACATGCTGCTGCATACATGTTGGTGCATAATTTCTTTTGTGATGACTGATTTCTGTTGCAAGTGTTTAGAGTTTCAAATTCCTTTTGGAAAAGGTTGATTCAAAATTC
Organism: Miscanthus lutarioriparius; assembly: GCA_904845875.1. Taxonomy (NCBI): domain Eukaryota; kingdom Viridiplantae; phylum Streptophyta; class Magnoliopsida; order Poales; family Poaceae; genus Miscanthus; species Miscanthus lutarioriparius. Next base: position 9,871 of record CAJGYO010000483.1, on the reverse strand, counting down.
TGGAAAATAAAAAAAAAAGAAGAAAATCCTGTCTTCACTGTTTCTGGCCCTGAGGCCCAACTCCTTGGTCTGGCCCGAGTGGCGGTTTCCTCTTTCTCTTGGCCCAGCGAGCTGCACCGCAAGCCCGCTCTTCCCTTCCTTCTTGGGCACATGAGCCAGCCCAGCCCGCAAGAGCACAGCAGCAGTACTAACTGGCCGCTCGTTCTCGTCTTCTTGGGCCAACAGGCCAGCCCAGCCGAGCCAGCAGGCGCAGCAGCGTTTTCCACCTCTCCTTGAGTCACCGACGTCCGGGACCCACTCGTCGGCGTCCTCGTCTTCTTCCTTGAGACAAAGATCGAGCGGACTCGATCCCGACCGGGCGCCGATTCCACGTGTGTGGGCGCTCGCGCCACCCGTCTCCTCTATAAAGTACAAGAGCCAGCGTCCTTGACGCCTTTTGCAACCCTAAGCGAACCGCCGCCCATCACGCACACAAGGTCGCAGCAAGCCACAACCCTAATCGCCATTGCCGTTCTCCGCGCCATTCTCAATTCGTCTCGGCCGTCGCCGCTTGCCGTCGTAGTAAGCTAGTGCAAATATCCGCCTCGACCTCGTGAACACCTCGGCGCCCTTTTCTTTGTTCAATTTTGCTTATCCCGCGTTGTCACCGTGTATGCGAATCACCGGTTTCCCGCCGTCGCGAGCCGCCTTCCACCACCACGCCGCCACCTCCATCTCCATCTTCTAGCTTGGTGAGCTCGCCTTGCCCTCCTCTGTCGAATGGTACCGGTCCGTCGAGTTTGGTGACCGGAATCGCCCTAACCAAAGAACGCCGGGCGAGGTTCTCGCCATTGCCGGTGATGGCTGCCCTTGTATACCGAGCCTCGTTTCGTGACGCCATCTCCTCTCGGTCATTTTGACCGTCCGGATATGGATCGGTGGTCCAGATTAGAAGATACCCCTTCGAGGAATCTTGATTAAGAGTCCTCCACTTTTATCTTATTTGCATCGAGGTCCTCGTCCAGATGTAAATCAGGGTTTTTGATTTAATTTTATTTCAAAATAAGTTCAGATTAATTCTGGTTTTGCCACTGATTTCAAATTCTTATAAAATGTTCATTTTAACTCCGATTTGATCCGTTCAACTTGCGTTAAGTTCGTAATTTCGTAATCTATATGTTAGTGTCCTTGTTAGCTCAGTTCTAGTTTTTAAATTTAGAGTTCATGTTTAATGCATTATTAGTCTATAGGAAAAACTTGGAAAATTCATATCTTGCTCGTTTTGGATCCGATTTCGATGAATTTAAGGTCTATGTGATCGTAGTGATGAGTAGAATGTTTTTATACACTTTTCAAACTGTTTTCTTGTTGGTGGAGTATTGTTCTAATTATAGCCCTTTGTTTGCTTCGTGCATGATTGCTCGGATGATTGTATGTTGCTGCTTGGTGTGTTGATCGCGTTCAGACGGTGAGGTTTTCATTGGTGACCAAGAGAACTTCTATGACCAGCAAGACCAGCAAGACTTTCAGAACTTTGATCAAGGCAAGTATAGCTAAGGACCTTCCTTGTTGTCCTATTCATGATGCTCACTAAAATACATATGCATGTGTCTTCCTTGCTACCTATGGTAGGATTTCCTAGAGATTGAATACTCAGTTACCTTGAAAACCTTGGGATATATGCATGGGTAGTATTTATACTAGTGCTAAGCAATGACAATGATCATGTGAATTGATTAATGGAATAAGCAATATATTAAAAGATGACTAACATGACTTATCCTTTGGCAAAAGCTGGGACAAACCGTACAGCTGTGAGGGCTACATGGCTTTGGCTCTAGTTGCTTAAGAAACCCTTTTCTAGCTGGTTAGAGGCTCAAGTAGTTGGGTATAGGACAGCCTCTCTGTCTTGTTGAGTCTAGCTATGGAAGCGGCCTTTTATATTATTGGAAGGGGGGTTCTTATATCCAATGACCCTGCAGCCCTGGCCGGTTAGGCGAGCTCTTAGGTGGCTTTATATGGTGTTCGGTGTTTGGACGTAATTAACCCATACATTTGAACAACATGACTCACAGTGAAAGTGTACAACCTCTGCAGAGTGTAAAACTGTTATAACAGTCGTGTTCGCGGTTATGAATGGCCCGGAAAACTAAGGGAATATACAAGTTCTTCATTGAAACATGATAACTGCTTAATTATGATATTTTCTTGCTGTTCATTATTCAATTACATCTGATCATTGTGTTGTGGGATTATTGCTACCTTGATGTTAATAAATGCTAAACTTGATGATGACTCAAATGCTAACATGATGAAACCAATTAATGTACTATTTGAGCCTCATGAACCCTTAGCTATCTTGTTAAGTCGACATGTACTTATGCCTTGCTTTATCTTTTATGTTGGAAAAATCCCGGATGGGTATGAGATCAAGATTGGATTGAAGATTACCGTGACGAGTATTAGGCTTGGTGTCAACAGTTGACGTCCCTGTTGGAGCATCCGCAAGAGAGTTATCTTAGTAGGTATTATATTTATGTTTGAGACTATGTGTTGAATATTTATTCGCTATGTAATAAGCATTGTGTTGGTACAATTTACAATTTGTCCACTTATGTGTGCGACCGTTCCAGGGGTGCACATAAGACTTTTATACATCCTCTTTTGTTCTTAAAATTGGGTGTGATAGATTGGTATCAGCTCACTGTTGACTGTAGGTCGCAAGCCTAGTTAGAATGGTCGTTTTTAGCTTCCTTTGCTTCACTTGTTTCATGCTTTCCACCTCAATCTTGTTATTTGCTAAGTTTTTGTGCTTCTTTGGTCTTATTCTATTATAAAATTAATTGATTCTATTCTAACTAATTTGAAACTTCATAGATGACATGTGACCGCAAGTCGGCCCGCTTATACGTTGGATGCTTCCACCCACAGTGTGTGTCGTGTATGAGCCAATGGAGCCTAGAGAGGGCGTCCAGGAGGAAGAACTGGAAGAATGAAGTTGGAGAAGAGGTCCATTCTTCGCCAACTCCGATAGCTCAATCCCGACCGTGTGGAGGCCATTGATTTGACCAAATGATGGTGAAGATGAAGTACTCCACCCTTTGCGTATAGGTTGGATCGACAAGCTAAGCATCAAGAAGCCTGATGACAATGCCTTCTACCATGACTTGCTGACGATGATGTTGGAGTGCTATTATCCAGACCTGCAAGCCACTCTGGAGTATCACACTCGGAGCACAAGCCATCCTCTGATTGGTTCATCTTGGGATACTCGGTTGCTGATCAAGACCCGAACACTGCAAGATATAAGCAGTTGTCACCCACCATGTAAGTCGAGCTACCACGGAAAGAAGCATGGATGATGCTGCTTCCATTGCACTTGCCTACTACCGTGGCCGTCTCTCTGATGATAAGAAGCACGATGGACTCTTGTATTACCCATGCTATCTTCCGAAGGAAAATATTTTGGACTATAGAGGTCGTGGTAAAGGATCGAAGACTCTTTGAGGCCACCATTGAGTTAAACCGTGAACTTACAAATAAGGTGGGAGGCGTTAGAAGGAGACCTCAAGAAGGCGCAAGACATGATCAAAGAATACCAGAAAAGAGATTGATGGCCTTAACGCTGAGCTAGGCCGTCCCAAGCTGTTTGAGAAGCTAGATGAGCCTCCACCAAGAAGAACGCCGCCCTTAAGTTTATGAAACCATTGTAATAGGCACGTTTTTAGTATCGTGAGTCGAGTTTAGTCTTTTAAGTGTTTGTGAATTATTGGTGTGCTTGTTGGATTATTATTGTGATTTATGTGTGATTTGGATCTTTGTGATGAGTGCTGGAACATTGTGGGCATGTCCACAAGTTCCTTAGTTAAGAATATTAAGGTTAAAAGTGCTTTAATAAATAGTTTGGGTTGGTCTATCCTGTCTCTGTGCTTGCTGTTTTCTGGAGCAGTCAGTGATGTTTTGGTTATAACTTTTTACCTGTTCGAGCAATGGTCATGAAATTTTACTGGGAGTATATAGACTTCTATATCTTTTCCAATGGCACAAGAATCACCTTTTATCTGTTCGTATCTGAAAGTTATGACTGTCACAATATGAAGTCTCTGTGCTGTCTGGAATCTGAGAACAGTTTCTGTTGTGGTCTGTTTTTTATTAATGTAACGTCAGAATCAGAAAATGTGGTATAAATGAAAGTTGTAGATAATTTCTTAAGATTTCCAACCGTATAAAGATCATCTTATTTGGATATCCGGAACTCGAGTTATGACTGTTTTACTGACCTGCTGATTCTGATTCACGTCCAGAAATTTTCAGAATTGCTTATCTCTTACATACTGGTGATTTTTTGTGTTGGATGACAGATGTCTGGCCGTGGAAGAGGTAGAGGACGTGGGAGAGGTGCTCCAGCACCCCACCACCACCCATGACCGCAGCAGAGGTGTTGGCGATGCAAGGACAGTTCATGCAGTCCATGATGCAGTTCTTCCAGAACCAACCTATTGGAGCACCAGCACCTCCACCACCAAGAGACAAGCGGAGGGAATTCATGCAAGGACATCCTCCAGTTTTCTCTCATGCTGCTGATCCTCTGAGGCAGATGACCAGCTCTGCCGCAGTGGAGAAACAACTCAACATCGCCCCCGGGTGATGACCAGCGAGAAGTGTTGTATGCATCGGGACAGCTTCAGAGGAGCAGCTCAGACTTGGTGGGAATCATATCAGTCTGCTCGTCCCAACAATGCTCCTGCTATCACTTGGCTAGAATTTATGAGGGATTTCAAGGCACACCATATTCCAGATGGCTTGATAGAGCTCAAGCAGGAGGAATTCAGATCTCTCAGGATGGGTTCTATGTTTGTCAGTGAATATCACGACAAGTTTGCTCTGATTGGCTCGCTATGCTCCTAATGACGTGAGGGAGGATGCGGATAAGCAACGTCTCTTCCTCAAGGGAATATACTATGATCTCAAAGTTGCGGTTGGCTGGTACCACCTTTACACGCTAACTTCCAACATTTGGTGAATCGTGCTATTGTGCTTGACAATATGCGATTGGAGAGGGACAGAAGAGAAAGATGAAAGGACGAGCCCTCTGGAAGCAACCTTACGCGCTCAAGCTTATAATAATCAAGCAGAGGTATCAAGGTCCGGTCGATCGGTGGAACCGTGGTCGCCTACAACGCTCTCGTGAACCAACAATAGAATTGGAACCAGCAGACACCGCAGCAAATGGGCAATCAGACTCCACACCGTGGAACGCCTAACACACCTCGATGAAGAGCGAAGGCACCTAGCACTCCCAATAGGTGTTTTTGGTGTGGAGATGTGGACACCTATGCTAACCATTGCCCTCGGCCGAATCAATGAGGACACCTTAGAGGCGCAGAATAGCAACCAGAAGCCCGCGTACAACACTGGAAGAGTGAACCATGTGGCGCCTGAGACTGTGGTTGGAGCACCAGAAGTTATGATGGGTACATTCAACATCAACTCTATCCTCGCTAATGTTCTTTTTGACTCTGGGCTTACATTCTTTTATTTCACAAGCATTTGTTAGAACACATAGCATACCTTTAATTGCAATGAAGACTCAAATGCTAGTAAATTCACCGGGGATCAATACCGGTGCACATTGTTGCCCTTGACAAGTCTTACCTTAAGGGGTAGACTTCACGGGTCGATCCTATTGTGTTGAGAACTTTTGGCATTGATGTAATTACAGGTATGGATTGGATGAAAGAACACCGAGTTGTGATTCGGTGTTAGGAGAGAGTTGTAGTAGTGACAACACCAAAGGGAGATCGAATCGGTGTTGGAGTGGCGGTGCAACCACCACCATGACTCAGTGAATCAAGCCTGAATGATGATGTAAACCCTCAGGACCGTATTGTGGAGGTTCCGGATGTCTTTCTGATGAATTGCTGTATGCCACATGACCGTGACATTGAGTTTATAATTGAATTATTACCCCAGTACACTGCACCTATAGCTAAGAGACCATATAGAATGAGGGTTAATGAATTAGAAGAACTTAAGAAACAATTGAAAGAGTTGTTAGATAAAGGTTTCATACATCCTAGTGCATCACCTTGGGGAGCGCCTATGATCTTTGTTGACAAGAAGGATGGTACACAATGTATGTGTGTGGATTATCGATCTCTTAATGAGGTAACTATCAAGAACAAGTACCCGTTGCCTAGAATTGAAGACTTGTTTGATCAGTTGAGAGGTGCTTGTGTGTTTTCTAAGATTGATCTGCATTCTGGTTATCATCAGTTGAAGATTCGGAATACTGATATACCAAAGACAACATTTACTACGAGGAATGGGTTATATGAGTATACAGTTATGTCGTTTGGTTTGACCAATGCACCTGCCTACTTTATGTATATGATGAATAAGGTGTTTATGGAGTATCTTGATAAGTTTGTGGTAGTATTCATTGATGACATACTATGCTGAACACCTGAGATTAGTGCTGCAGAAGCTTAGAGAGCATAAGCTATATGCTAAGCGTAGTAAGTGTGAATTCTGGTTGAAAGAAGTCTCTTTTCTTGGACATGTGGTTTTTAATGGTGGTATAGCAGTGGATCCAGGCAAGGTGAAGGATGTACTGAATTGGAAGCCATCTACTGATGTAAGTGAGATCCGTAGCTTTCTTGGTTTAGCTGGTTATTATCGAAGATTCATTGAAGGTTAGAAGAATGCTAAGTTCGAGTGGTCTAATCAGTGTCAAGCTAGTTTTGAAGAATTAAAGAAGCGGTTGACAACATCTCCAGTGTTGATTTTGCCTGATCTAAACAAGAAGTTCTCTATCTATTGTGATGCGTCGCATCAAGGTTTGGGATGTGTTCTTATACAAGAAGGTAGAGTTGTTGCTTATGCATCTAGACAGCTGAGGAAACATGAATTGAATTATCCTACTCATGATTTGGAGTTAGCAGTTATGTGGTTCACGCATTAAAGATCTGGAGACATTATCTGATTGGGCATAAGAGTGATATCTTTACGATCATAAGAGTTTGAAGTACATATTCACTCGAGACGGATCTGAATTTGAGATAACGTCGTTGGTTGAAAGCCGATCAAGGATTATGATCCAGGTGCACTATCATCCTGGTAAAAGCGAATGTTGTGGCTGATGCACTTAGTAGGAAGAGATATGCTAATGAGCTTGAGATGGCCTACCATGCAGGAAGAGTTATGTGAAGAGTTTTAGCACTTGAACCTTGGTATTGTTTATAATGCTATGGAGATAGAAGTGACACCTACACTAGAGCTTGAGATACGTAAGGGTCGGTTGGAGGATGAGAAACTAAGGAGATAGCGGAGTAATGTAGCTTAGGGAAAGCTCTAGGTTTCAAAGCATAGATTAGAATGGAACTCTATGGTTGGGAAAAGAATCTGTGTGCCTAAAGTGAAAGCCATTCGTGATGCAATTCTCCTACGTGAAGCATACATGATTCAACTTATTCTATTCATCTGGCGGTACTAAGATGTATCTGGATCTTAAAGAGAAGTATTGGTGGTATGGTCTGAAGAAAGATTTAATTTGAGTATGTTGCTATATGTGATACTTGTCGAGAGTGAAAGGTGAGCATCGGCGACCAAGCAGGATTGTTGCAACCTATGAAGATACGGAGTGGAAGTGGGAAGAAGTTGGAATGGACTTCATAGTGGGGTTACCACGTACTCGTGAGAGGTTATGATTCGATATGGGTAATTGTGGATCGAAGTATATGTCCGGTGTCCATGATGTGTTCCATGTGTCTTAACTTAAGAAGTGTTTATGTGTGCACGAGGAGCAAATACCATTAGAGGAACTTACCGTTAAGAATGATCTTACATATGAGGAGTTTCCGATTAAGATTTTGGATATAGCTAAGAAAGTTACAAGAAGCGAGATCAATTAGGATGTACAAGGTTCAATGGAATCTTCGATATTCGAAGCGAGAGGCAACTTGGGAAAGAAAGATGAATTAGAGAAAGACATACCCGCATGAGTTGTTTGAGGCATACGGCCCTAATCTAGAGGACAAAGATTCTTTTAAAGGGGGGTAGATTTGTAACACCCAAAAAATTTTCATCACTTTAAAATAGTTGAATTTGATTTATTAGCCTTTGTGCTTGAGCATTTAACATAGGCAAAATAATTCTTTTTGTGAAATTAAAATTAATCATAAGGTTAAGAACATGCTGCTGCATACATGTTGGTGCATAATTTCTTTTGTGATGACTGATTTCTGTTGCAAGTGTTTAGAGTTTCAAATTCCTTTTTGGAAAAGGTTGATTCAAAATTACGGAAAATAAAAAGAAAAGAAGAAAATCCTGTCTTCACTGCTTTACGGCATGAGGCCCAACTCCTTAGTCTCGGCGGCAGTGGTTTCTTTTCTTCTTTTGCTTCACGAGCCGGTGACTACAAGCCCGCTCTTCCCTTCCTTCTGGGGCGCGAAGTGCCAGCTGATATTTCGCAAGAGCACAGCGAGCAGTAACCAACCGGGTTGCTCGTTTTCAAATCTTCTTGAGCCAACAGGCCCAGCCCAAACGAGCGGCAAGACGAGTGCAGGCATTTCCCCTCTCCTTGAGTCATCGACGTCAGGGACCCACTCATGGCGTCCTCGTCTTCTTCCTTGAGACGAAGGCCACGGACTCGATCCCGACCGGGACGCCGATTCCACGTGTGGTGGGCGCCACGCCACCGTCCTCCTCTATAAAGTACAGAGCCCACGTCCGCGACGCCTTTTGCAACCCTAAGCGAACACCGCCTTAAGCTCACGCACACAAGGTCGCGACGTAGCCACAACCCTAGCCGCCATTGCGCGTTCTCTTCGCCATTGCGCTCAATTACGTCTCGGCCGTCGCCAGCCGTCGTCATAAGCTAGTGCAAATACTTACGCCTCGACCTGCGTGAACAACTCAACGCCCTTTTCTTTGTTCAATTTTGCTTATCCCGCGTTGTCACCAGGTGTGAGATCACCGATTTACTCGCCGTCCGCGAGCCGCCTGACCATCGCCACCTCCGTCTCCATCTTCTAGCTTGGTGAGCTTCACCTTGCCCTCCTGCTGCCGAATGGTACCGATCCTTTGAGTTTGGTGATGCGGAATCGCTAACTAGCAGCGTGAGAGTTCTACTTCGCCCGATGATGGGCCATGTGCCGAGCCTCGTTTCTGGCCGTGACCATCTCCTCTGATGGTTTTTGACCGGGTCGGATATGGATCCAAAGTGGTCGATTAGAAGATACCCTTCGAGGAATCTTGATTAAGAGTCCTCCACTTTTATCTTATTTACGCCGAGGTCCTCGGCGAGATGTAAATCATTGGGTTTTTGATTTAATTTATTTTCGAAAATAAGTTCGATTAATTCTGATTTTGCAGACGATTTCAAATTCTTATAAAATGCTCATTTTAACTCCGATTTGATCCGTTCAACTTGAGTTAGGTTCGTAATTTACGTAATCTACATGTTAGTGTACTTGTTAGCTCAGTCCTAGTTTTTTAATTTAGAGTTCATGTCTGCAGGCATTGATTAGTCTATAGGAAAACTTGGAAAAAACTCATATCTTGCTCACGTTTGGATCCGATTTCGAATTTCCGCGTCTATGTGATCGTGAGTGATGAGTCAATGTTTTTATACACTTTTCAAACTGTTTTCTTGCTGGTGGTGTATTGTTCTAATTATAGCCCTTGTTTGCTTCGTGCATGATTGCTCGGATGATTAGATGTTGTTGCTGTTTTGGTGTGTTGATCGAGTTCAGACGTTGAGGTTTTCATTGGTGATCAAGAAACTTCTATGACCAGCAAGACCAGCAAGACTTTCAAGAGAACTTTGATCAAGGCAAGTATAGCTAAGGACCTTCCTTGTTGTCCTATTCAAGATGCTCACTAAAATACA